>JAFMSR010000022.1:170138-195030 GCA_022818135.1 Saxidomus purpurata | reverse complement strand
TAACATAGATGTCAGAATTGTTACATAATATAACTTTGTTACCAACTCTTACAGAAAATGTCACAGGTATAGATCCTAAAGTCCTGCTGTTGCTACAGACAGTTTAGAAATTCCATAAATCAGCAGATATTTGCAGCAGAGTATGCTGTACAACAGGCAGTTTTGTATGTTTTTCTATCTGAACCACTGAAAAAACTCCTCAGTAAAGGTAATGCAATTGCCATTGTATGTTCTGGAATTCAGTGCCTCCAACAGAATGGTATGATTAAAAGAAATAAAATTCACAGTGAATGTAGCAAATATTTGCTGATTTAAATATGCATGGCATCTATTAAACCTTTCAGTCTCCAGATTGATATTCTAGTCTCCAGCTTGCTGATATATTTTATAACAATGCAGTTATCTTCTTGACTTGAAATAAGTTTACATGTACATGATGGACAGTAGATTGTGTATATTACATTATACAAATCAATTTTTCACTAGAAAAGGAAACGTTCCATTCTGAAAAGTACACCAACCCCAACTCCAAAGTCAGTCAGCGTAAGTTATAAACTACAGGCAACACTGTACTGAATTATACATGATAAAGGTTTCATTTATTTGTATATATTACACAATTTTATTCCCTAGGATAGTCACTACCTTGTTTTCTTTTACACATTATACAATATGCATGTTATTGGCTAGAAAAGCAATTTTACTACATGTATATAGCTTATGCATGTTTATTCTGTGTTTTGCATCTCACTGACCAACCTATCAAGGGAAGAGCCCTCTATAATGTTGCAAGAACTTTTGGCTCAACCCTTTTTAGTCTTTGTAACATATAAGCATTTTACTGTAATTTCACATAATATGTACATTGTATAATTATGCAAAGAGCAAAATAAATTATTAATATGATTAAACTTAAACTACATGAAAGCACAGAATGGACTGTTTTATATGATTTATTTACTAAAGAGATTTTTTCAGTTGAAACACTTAAAATATGCAAACTGTATAGCATTTATGGGTCCAGCAAATAAGTGAAAACCTTTGCGATTCGCTAACCAATCAACTACAAATGTACAAAATCAAATATGTTTTTGGTGATTTAGTTGCAAAAAGAAATGAATATTATGTCAGTTTATCCACTGAAATGTATCTTTCGCTGTGTATTTTGTTGATCTGGAAAAGATGCAAAAACATGATAGTACCTGCGAAGACATGCTGAACATAGGTGATGCTAAACATAGGTGTAAATTGGCATGTCATTATTTCTTATCATTATGCATACGTAAAAAAAACATTGAATTTGAACCTTGAGATTAATCAAACTCATTTGAAATGACTCGACTGAGTAAGTATCTTATGATGAACGTTAAATCTATTATGGGTCAATGAAAACAGAATTGATAAAACCTCTTGATAATATATGAGTGTGTTTCAGACAATGTCTGAATTTTAAAGCATGTAATAATTGGAGAATTTTATTTTCATTGACTTTTAGAAGAGAGTTTCTAGCTAGTCTTCACAACCTGGTGTTGGCTTTACACCTTGGCTAATAAACAGAGACATAGCATTTAAAGTCCCATAACTCATGTATGAATTTTGGGAAAAGTATGCCCCTTTTATGGACTCAGAATACCAAGGTTAAAGTTGCCTTTTATTGGACTTGAAAATCCTAGTTATTTTTTTCATGCAAATTGTTTCCTTAAAACTACTATAGATCTGGGTCCTTATAGCAGGACAGAGTATATTAAACATTTGAGGTTGATAAAGGAGGATACTGAATGAAGTAAACTGAATACTGAATATCTGGATTATATTTTTACAAGATTTTGACCTCTTGATAGAATTATAATTGACAGTTGCGAAATGATGAAACATAATAACATTATGTTTACCAAGCTTGTATTCAATAACAGTTCTGATAATAGTAGGAATGACATAGTGATCTCCCTTTAATTGTCAAAAACACTACATTTTGATTTTTACAGACTTTACCATATATAAGTGAAATGTTAGTGTCATTGATCCCTAGAAGAATACAGAACCTCAGTTCAGTATTTGTTGAGATTGCATTAGAAAAGGTTGAGATATTACATCTTAAAGTGATATTACCCTCGAAAGTGACTGTTGTAATTTAAAAGAAGACATTAGGCACTGATTTACACTACTTGAAAAATGAACAGTGTTAAAGTTGTAACAAAGATATGTGAATCTGTATCTGTGTTTTATACGCATTGAATATAGAGAAAATCAGTTAAAATCTATTTTAAACTATCCAAGTCAAAAATAGAGATTCAATACTTTCTGTTATGTACATTTTAATTTACAACTTTCAATAAGAGAAATAACTCGTCATAATTCCATTTTTACATGATTTAAAGCATTTACTAAGTTTTCCCGCATCATTCTAGATCATAACTCAATATGGAAATTTTGAAGGGTAATATAACTTTAGCAATAAAACTACCATATCATATGACAAGATATTACATGAGAAGCAGGTGTGCTGAAAAACAATTTCTCAGTTTTATATTAATTTCAGATTCTGTTTCTGTACTGATTGTAACGTACTCCTATTCAGTGTTTTAAAAGAAGTACTAAAGGGGCTTTATATTTTAGAAACATCTTCTTTCATTATTCATATTTATTTTATACTCAAGTTCTAGATGTTTTGGGTGTTATGAGACAGTTACTTCTTTATATAATGTTCAGTTATTGCTGCATTTTAATTTGTCTTTAAAAATATTACTTTTGCTTCTTTTGCGCTACAGACATTTAAACCAAGTGTGCATTTTTATAAGTATGTTGTAGACATTTTTGAGCCATGGGTTTATTCTAGCATGAAATGTAGATAGCTTTTTTGCACATTGTATATAATCGATAGTTGCAACAGAGCTTTCAGTACAACATTTGGACATTAAAATTTTATGTTTAAGATTATCTTACTGTTTAATAAAAGATACTGTGAATTAGTTATTACTTTCCTTAACTAATAAAAACAGTAAATAGCTATTATTACATGATAGTTTTGTTACGTTTGTGGTGAATTGTGCTTAGTTCAGATAATGATTTGAAAGATGAAACTTTATTCAAGATCTGATGGTTTTGTACTTTAGAATCGGCTGTATTATGTTCACATGATTATGCATGTAGTTCTTACAGAAATAGACCTATCATGTATTTGTGTGGATACATCTGCAGCAATTGACAACATATTTAAATATAATGTTACCCAGGCATTTGAGTAGTAAATTTGCTTTTGTAATGTAACCATCTTTATTGGTCATGTTTGCTGAATCATTAAGGTACTGCCTAAAAATCTAAAATATGCAAGTTTAGAGTTCATAAATAAACTTTCACTCTTTCTCTTTTATTAGAGGGTAGTGACAGTACTTGTGTAAATTAATGGAGATATATTGTATGAACAGGAGGCCGAGACAGAAGCTGATGAAGAGGATGGTGGTGGAGGTGAGAAGGCGGAGTCTGAGTCTGTAGCTGGCAGTGAGCCAGAAAAGGAGGTACCAAGTATTAAGATAGAAAGTGGGGAGCAGGAAGATGAGGAGGAGGAGGAGGGCGAGGGAGAAGAAGAAGAAGGGGAGGGGGAGGTAGAAGAAACAGAAGAAGAAAAACAGGCTGCAGAAACTGCCAAGGTGAGGACAGGAGGCACTCTAAGTTGACTTAAAACACTAAATTGAGCTATTATGTACAAATAAAGTTAGCCTTATGTCTTAGATAGTCTTGCACGCATTCATTAAAGGGCAACTCTTACTACGTTTTTTACTGTTTGTATTATAAAAAAATCAGAAGTCTAGGTATCACATGTTCAGATAACAAAAACCTTATAAGAACATGGCAGTAGGTCTGTTTTAGTCTGAGTTAAATTGTTTTGACATGTCCAAAAGATGTGATTTGATAAAATTCTATTTCTTTTAGATAATTACCTTCCTGTTACAACTAGGTCACTTGAAAACTATGTGAACAGTAGCAAGCTTCGTTTTAGGAAAGTTTTGTCAAATATAGTCACAATTTGTATTTTGATAAAATCTCTGCTGCTTTAAAAATACCATAAATATTAATAGATCACTGCTTTATGTGGATGAATTGATCCACAGGGTTTTAGAATCTAAGTAAAAAATGTCTAACATTGCCATGTTCTACAAAAAATGAAATAAATTTTATAGTAAATCCATGAAATTTCATGCCCCAAATTTACACTGAATTCGCTATACAATGTGACTATGGTTTCACTAACGTAGAACATAGTTAATGTTTACACTTTTAATCTACCTGACTGTGAACACTTTTTGAATCTACCTTCTGCTTGATTATTTTCAAGCTTGTTCTGCTGTTGTATTTTGGAGAGGGTCTACTTGGCTTCTTAGTCTAAACCCCCCTCCCCCCAGAAAAAAAAAAATGAAAAGTATCAAAAGCAACATGTCGTCTTGCTGTATTACATTGTTTAACTGGTATAGACTAAAATATTCTTCTGTATTGTTGTAGAGTGAGAGCACTACCTTAATGCATTGTGCCTGCTACAAACATGATGTGTCCTAGTTCTTAATTTAATTTATACTTATATATTTATTGCCAAGTTCTTACAGCTTAGATTACTCACACTCAAGACTCATTTCAGCTGAAATCAATCTCAAAGAGAGAGAAGCAATGATGAAATATCTGTGTCTTTGTGTGACACTAGTACTTGAAATATATATTTGCAGAAAGTACGGTTTGCTGAAGAAACAAAAGTAACAATTGTAAAGAAGGAAACTAAGGATGCTGATGTGTCGACAGAGGACCCTGACTATGATCATTTCATGTTTGTGCGTCTGTACAGTCCTGTAGGGATGACCCAGTCAGACATTAAATGTTCAGTTACATTTGGAAAACAGTTCTACAAAACAAAGAGACTAGATAATGAAGCTGATGCAGAGAAAGATAAAAAAGGTAAATAGAAACCATTTTCTGGAAGTAATATAAAGAATAAGGAGCTATTACATGTTGCCAAAATATGTAAGGAGCATTTATGTTTGACCAGAAGCAGGTAAAAAGGAAGTACCCAATGGCATGTATTTAAGATGATAAATATGATCAAACAAATTTCCTGAGCTATTATAGCAGTTATCTACTTTGCTATGAAAGCCAGGAGCATCACTGCAATGACCTTTCAGTTTTTATGATTAGTGTGGTCCTGATGTTGCTCCTGGAATACATAGTGCATTGTTAGTGGATAATAATCAGTGTTAAGTCTTGTCTTATTACCTCCCTTAGAGTTGTGCGTCTAATAAAGCTAAATTTGGGGAAAAAATCTTTAGATAACATTTTCTTCAACCACTTGAAGATAGACAAGTCCATTTTAGAAAGTCAGCAGGGTTAGGGTTTAAACATATTGATAGTTTCTTTTATAATTTTTGCAGCTGAACCAAAGCTTAGTGATATCAGAAAGCGACCATATGAAGAGGCTATGTTCACCCTACCTGATCCTATTCCAGAAGGGATATGGATGAAAAATAAGGATTCACTGCCAACACCACCCTCTAACTTCCAGATCTCTATACACAGTGGACCTACTGATGCAATGGCTGCTATGGCAACAATAGAAATAGCTGATTTGAAAGAACTGGTAAGAGAAATCTATCATGTTGTTGATGTAGTAAAATAAATGTAATGTTCATCTCGACTATTCGAAGAATAAGTAGGGCTATTACATTCCCTCAGCATCAGCGTTGTAGCTTTGGTTAAAGTACGATCATGCACCTATCTCAGTAACCACTCACAAGGATTGAATTAAAACTTCAATATAAACTTAAGTGGTATCAAACAATTACGTTAGATAACTTCTGACTGAATTTTAATTTAAATTAAGGCCCATGTTGAACTTAGAAACTTTGGTTAAAGTTTTTATGCAAGCTACTATCAGGCATGTATCTAAGTGGCCAGTGCTGAAATTGATTAAAAACATGTTGAGTATGTTTAGGGGTCTCTAACAATCAAGTGAAATTACTCCTGACTGAACTAATTACAAATTATGGCCCTTGTTGAACTTTGAAACTTTGGTTAAAGTTTAATTTGCATGCAAGGTACTATAATACACAGTCATATTTCAGTAACCACTTATTGGATTGATTTAAAACTTCATCAAGGGTGTCTGACATTCAAGTTAGATAAATCTTGCTTGAATTTAATTCAAATTATGGCCCTTGTTTGACATAGATCTTGTTAAAGTTTTGTAAGCAAGGTATTGTCATGCACACGCCTAAGTAAACCATTTATGGGATTTATTTGAAACTTCAGTACGGTCTTCAGGAGTATTAAACAATCGGGTTAGGTAACTTCTGACTGAATTTACTGCATATTATTGCACTTGTTGAAGTTAAAAACTTTGGTTAAAGTTTTTGCATACTTTCATGCATATTCGTAATACTTGGAGAGTCTACAGAATTTTGTTTTGCTATTTACTGACAAACTTAAAGTTTTGTTTTATTGACAAGCACTGAGAATAGTCAAGCTTGCTGTTTTAGGACAGCTCTTGTTTGATTTGCTATCATATAATGTACCCATTTTGATACTAAAATGAGGGCATTTCACTTACAAAACATACATATTTGAAAAAAGATCATTGAGCTATTATAAATAGTCAACACACAAGTGTTGTCACCGATGGAGTTGCTTCATGGTTATGTAATGTGTTTAGGTCCACTTTTCCTTAAAGTATCAAATCTATTGCTCTGAAACATTATACACCATCTTAAGCTGACTACATCGTGCAAGTATGTGAACCCTACCTTGCATTTTGAATTATGGCTCTGTTTAGCTCCTGTGATTTTTAGCTTGACTTTTCTATGTCCTACTGACAGCTCTTGTTTATGTACCGGTATGGCTTTTTTTAAATTGAGAATATTTGTAGACATGAATGTTTAAAGTAAACTGTTCTTGAAGTGTCATTTTTTACTTGCAATAGTTAGAAAAGGATGAATAGGACAATACTTCAGTTTCACACAGACAAAGAAAACAATTTCGATAAGTGCCTACACCTGCTTGCGGTGCTCTTTTTTTTTTAATGTCGCCTTTCTTGTAAGCATCAAGTTGAAAGAAGATTATCATTAAATAACATCTGTGAAATGTCTGAAGCCATAATAATATAAGTATTTATATGAACAGAATCTGAAGGAAGTATATCTACCTAGTCCACACGGAGATGATGATGTTCCTAAAACCCCTGAGCCCCCAGATGATGATGATCTAGACTCCTTGTCATCAGAAATAGATATTCCCCTCCCAGGAGACGAGAAGAAATCAGAACCGCAACAGGAGGACAGAGTAAAGGTAAGCAGTTTCTATGGTAATAATTGTGATTCTTGTATAAGTCTGCTCTTCCTTTTTTCTGTACGCAAAAGTGATCAGAAAATATTTTTTCAACATTATTACAATAAGTTGTTTTATACCGGTCATGAAAACTTACCTGCTTGTGTTTCATATAGTTAAAACAGAAGAATTAATTGGCATAAAAATATATAATGGCTTACAGTAAAATGGGAATGAAGTCATGAAATTTAATTTGAAAACCTAGGCTGTTAGATATTAACGACATGTACATTGTGATTTGTGATTTAGAAGCATTTTGTACACTTTTAAAACTTTCAATGCAAAATTGTTTTTAAAATAACATCACTGAGTGATCAGGTAGCTCATAACTGATATACACAAATGGCACTATGTGAAAATTTCCATCCTTTATCCAAGTTGTGTAAGAGCATGGAATCTAAATATTGTAATATTAATGTTTTAGGATGTTGATCCAATGATGTATCCACTATACTCACTAGATGGCAGCACAGCAGTTCACAAGCCCTGTGGAAGTCTTCCATTGATTATCTATTGGGGCAAAAAGGCCAGACCACAAAGGTTCAATAGACAAACTGGTATGTTTACTTAATGTTTCCCTGGATTTAGTTGTAAAATAGATAGCACAGAACTTCGAGCATTATGGTGTATCTTTTTATTGATTTTATAGGTACACATGGTGTGACAGAGCTAGTGTTTGAGCTGACAGGTATTGACCTTGAAACAACCTCCAAAGCTGACCTTCATAAGGAGACCAAAGAGCGTGCAACTTCGAGTATGAACTTTGCTCCAGATGTTCAGGATCGTGCCATCTCTGCACTGAGGCTCACACCAGAGGTCGAGCCACCAAATCCCCCGTCATCTCCGGAACATGACTCCATTCAAGAAGAAATTGTTCCTGATGTAAAAGAGGTGAGATTTTCAATAATTCCTGTTGCTAAGGAAAACCAGTGGTTTGGCTTTATTAGCATTTCCCTGAGCGTTACTGAGCAAGATGAACCTGCATGTGGTGTCGGTTTTGAATTCATTCTGTTTCCTATGTACTCCAGATATTATGTGGTAGACATTGTAAAGTGTTGTTGTCTTTAATGTTACCATAGTGATACTTAGAGTTGATCTGTATTATCCAGAAAGTTTATTAATGGTTTTTGCACAGCACAAATTGATACTTGTATTTGACTGAATCAAGTATACGTTGTTTTTTAGGTAATTCCTGTAGTTGTTGCTATGTCATTCCTTCTACATTAAAAATGAATTACTGGGCCAATTTACATCAAAAGGTTACCTTGCCCCTTTTGTACATTCTTTAAAATCAAGCATGATTCCATAAAGTACCTAATACGCGTAGGCGGCTTTTACATTAAAAGCACATTTGATGCCATCCTGTACATGGTTTAAATAGAGACGCATCAACTGTATAGCCACTTGTTGTAATTGTCTTTAAACACCAGTTAATGCATACTTTTTAAATGATAATCAGGTTAAACTGTTTGCATGACATGTTATTAGGTCATTGACAAAATCTTTCTTCCCGTATGAGTTAAATGGAATTCATATTTTATTTGTACGTATGACTGACTTGTGGCATTTGATTCATAAACTTATTTGTATTTTAAGTAACAACCTACATCAACTACTAGAATAGAAATCAAATTTATCAAAATTAGGAGTTTGTTCTTTGTAGTTAGTTATTATATTTTCATAATTTTTAATTCTGATACAGGAACCAAAAGAGCCAGAGCAGGTATAGATCACACTGTTGTTATTGTTGTTGTTTCCATTGCTACATTTACCTGAACACATTGTTGTCCTTGGTAACACTGTTGTCAAAAGTAACACTTTTCTCATCTGTAATACTGTAATGTGCAGTAATGTTGTTATCATTAGCAATGTTTTCATTGACTTACTTTGTTATCTCTGGTGCATTTGTAATCATCATCAGTATTAATAACCTGATATACATAAAAGTTTTGTCAACCTAACTAAGGTAACAATTTTGCCTGATGTCATGTTGTTGTCACTGGAAATTCTCATAATCACTGATAACCCCAGTTGGCACTGGTAACAATTTTGACACTGGTAACACTGTTGTCACTGATAATGATGTTGTTACTTGTGATGCTGTTGTTGTCACTGGTGATATTGTTACTGGTGATACTGTTGTTACTGGGGATGCTGTTGTCACTGGTAATGTTGTTACTGGTGATGCTGTTGTTACTGGTGATGCTGTTGTCACTGGTAATGTTGTTACTGGTGATGCTGTTGTCACTGGTAATGTTGTTACTGGTGATTCTGTTGTTACTGGTGATGCTGTTGTCACTGGTAATGTTGTTACTGGTGATGCTGTTGTCACTGGTAATGTTGTTACTTGTAATGCTGTTGTTACTGGTGATGTTGTTGTCACTGGTGATGCTGTTGTCACTGGTAATGTGGTTGTTACTGGTGATGCTGTTGCAACCAGGTGACGCTATTATCACAGATAATGCTGACTTTACTGGTAAATGCTAAATATCTACACTATTTTTGACTGCCTGTACACACTTTTCCAATGATGAGTTTGAACAGCACTATTCATTGCTCATAATGGTCCTTAGTGAAAATTGAGTAGCAAGTAATTAACAGTGCAGACCATGAGTGTTTAGACTGCACACACTGCACAAACTGACCAATACGGAAACAGTACTGGGTATTGTGATATTTGTTATTTCTCTGGTTTGGCTTATACACATACAACAACAACACTAGCGGATGGTTAATGTATTTATCATACATCCTTAGTATCAGGCACCTCTGAACACTCCTATTCATAATGTAGGTTACATACATGTGTGGGTGTAATATGATAATACAGAGGTAGAGCTAAGTGGCTGATGTCTACTTGCTTAACTACAGGTATCTGTTGAAAACGACAGGTCTTCATGACATTTTTATGCCCACATATACGGATGTGTGTAGGGGAGGAGTTTCTTAATTTTTATTATTACAGTTGTGTACACATATGCTTACACATACACAGAGATTTAGTATCCCGATGTGTAGTACCATAAAGAAGCTTAATTACAAATTGTAAAATCTGTGAACATTGTACATTTCACATATCATTTAGATAATCTTAAATTACTAAAATCCCCAGACATCTTAAATGGCAGCTCCTGTAACAGTGTTTCCATTATAAATTACTCTCATTTCATAACAAGGTTTAAATTGGTTAGATGTGTATCACCTTCAGTAATTGCTCTAGTTTTTATACAGAAAGCCATAAAAAAGGTTTTTAATGAGGTTTAACTTCACCTGTAGCTTGAAAAGAAGCAATTCAATATTTCTTTTTGTGTTAATTGTCAGTTGTTCATTTATCAAGTCAATAAAACAGCTAAAGGTTTCCTCATTCTACATTTTTCCCACTCACATCAACAATTATTACTTGTTCTGTATTATGAAGCAAGAACAAATGTCAGATTTTCTTGTTGAAAAAGAAATTTGTAACGTTAAAACAAAGTTTGTCTTATTTCTCTTTTGCATCTCTTTTAACTGGCTTTGGTGTTTCATGTAAAATCAGTTTTGAGCAGTTTTGTAAGAAATTTCTTAATTTAACTTGCATTATTTTGTTCACTATAAACAAGTAATAAAACAGTTTATGTAAAAACTACAGAGTAGTAGCCCTTCAGTTTTTAGCTCACATGACACAAAGTGCAAGGGTGAGCGATAAGGACTCACTTTCCGTCATACGTAATATGTTGATCTTCTGTCCACCATTTCCTTCAAATGACATCTCCTCTGAAAGCACTGGACCAATGTTGATGAGACTTAGCAGGGATGTTTCTTGTATAAAGTTCTATAAAAGCTGATCAAAGAATTCCATTTCATGCAGAACTCTGGTTGCCATTGCAACAGAAAGGAAAAACTTTATAAAAATCTTCTCCTGAAAAACTGGTTACAAAGCCCACTGGACTTAGATATTTGTCTAGTGGATCTTTTACTAAGATCGTTTTAATTGACCCATGCCCGTGGGGGGTCACTTGATTTTACATTTTTAGCTCGACTATTCGAAGAATAAGGAGGCTATTGCACTCGCCCCGGCGTCGGCGTCTGCGTTGGTTAAAGTTTTTTATAAATTCAAATATCTTGAATACTATCAAAGGTATTGACTTGAAACTCAAACTATATGTTTACCATCAACATCTACACCTGGGGAAACAATCCCCATACCTCTGTTTTGATTTTGACAGATTTATGCCCCTTTTTAACTTAGAATTTTTGGTTAAAGTTTTTTATAAATTCAAATACTTTGAATACTATCAAAGGTATTGACTTGAAACTCAAAGTATGTGTCTACCATCAACATCTACACCTGAGGAAATAATCCCCATAACTCTGTTTTGATTTTTGACAGATTTATGCCCCTTTTTAACTTAGAATTTTTGGTTAATGTTTTTTTTTAAAATTCAAATGTCTTGAATACTATCAAAGGTATTGACTTGAAACTCAAAGTATGTGTCTACCATCAACATATACACCTGAGGAAACAATTTCCATAACTCTGTTTTGATTTTTGACAGATTTATGCCCCTTTTTAACTTAGAATTTTTGGTTAAAGTTTTTTATAAATTCAAATATCTTGAATACTATCAAAGGTATTGACTTGAAACTCAAAGTATGTGTCTACCATCAACATCTACACCTGAGGAAACAATACCCATAACTCTGTTTTGATTTTTGACAGATTTATGCCCCTTTTTAACTTAGAATTTTTGGTTAAAGTTTTTTTTTAAATTCAAATGTCTTGAATACTATCAAAGGTATTGACTTGAAACTCAAAGTATGTGTCTACCATCAACATATACACCTGAGGAAACAATTCCCATAACTCTGTTTTGATTTTTGACAGATTTATGCCCCTTTTTAACTTAGGATTTTTGGTAATTTTTTTTTGTAAATTCAAATATCTTGAATACTATATAAGGTATTGACTTGAAACTCAAAATATATGTTTACCATCAACATCTACACATGAGGAAACAATCCCCATACTCTGTTTTGATTTTTGACAGATTTATATCCCTTTTTAACTTAGAATTTTTGGTAAAAGATTTTATAAAGTCAAATATCTTGAATACTATCAAAAGTATTGACTTGAAACTCAAAGTATGTGTCAGCCATCAACATCTACACCTGAGGAAACAATCTCTATAACTCTGTTTTGATTTTTGATAGATTTGTGTCCCTTTTTAACTTTGAATTTTTTGTTAAAGATAGAATACTATCGAACGTATTTACTGTCAACATCTTCACCAATGTTTTTGATTTTTGACATATTTATGCCCTTTTTAAATTAGAATTATGTCACAGTTTTTCCAGACTAAAATGGAAATACTCAAAATGGCTTTCTTTTGAAATGTCATAGAATAATTATGCAGCATGAAGTGGTCATGCTTTTTTAATTCTATACATATCAATTTTGAAAAGTTACAAAATTATTCATGATCAAATATACAAGGTCATGTATTTCTTTGAAATTATCCCCCCCATCCTCCCTCCAGTTGGCTTGCAGAATCCAGAGTAAGTCTTTGAATGCAATGTACATTTACAAAGGTCTTTGAACAAGTTTCATATCTTTGACCTTAATTCTTATAGACAATTACACAATACTCCTGTTCTTAGACAAAAACCCCATTTTACAACAAGCTTTCGAATAGTCGAGCGTGCTGTCATGTGACAGCTCTTGTTACATGTGCAAATACAGGAAAAGCTTTAAAAACTTTCTTCTCTGAAACCACAAGGCCTAGAGCTTGAATATTCAGCATGTAGCATTGCCCAGTTGACCTGAACAAAGATTGTTCAAATAATTACCATGGGGCAAAACTGACCCTGGCTAGGTAGTCACTTGATTTTACATAGGCTTTTATAGACAAAACTTCAAAACTGTTCTTGTCTAGAACCACAAGGCCTAGAGCTTAGATATTTGGAATATAGCATATGTAATGACCCTATAGCATGGTAATTGAAATCATGATCACCAGTCAAAATTGACCCTTTCTGTTATTGTTGACCTTGTATTTTAGCCAATGGTAGCCAGCTGAGCGGTTTAGGTTCATCTTATCCCTCTTGTTAATGTTACATTATACAATAGATGTAATTTTGGCATACTTGTTCTGTAGCATCCTTGCATTGCCCCTTGCATCAAAACAGAACATTGTTATGGTCCAATGCACATAAGAGCTGAGAACAATTTATAACTCAACAACACCCCATTTTTAATTATCCTTCTTTATATTATAATGCTATGCTTAACTGCAATGTCACTGTAAACCTATTTAAGTAACAAGATATAACAGACAGTGACAGAGAGGATAGGGAGCACTGAAAGAAAGAACTTTCTTGCATACCAGAAAGGGGTATCCGCAGTTTCACCAGTGCTGGAAAATCTTATATTACATGTAACCCGAAAGTAATTTGACTCGCATGAGTTACTTGTGACGTAATGTTATAAACATTGTGACATCACTTCCCCTAATAAAGCATCTGAATATCTCTTGTTTTTATACCATAATGTATTATTTCGATAAGGTTGCATTTAGAAATCTGTTTAAAGTGCAAGACGGTATGGAAGAAAAAGTTTCTATCATGAGAAACTTGGTTTAGATTGAAATATCCGTCACCTCGGGTAACTGTTTCATGGGAACTCGGCAGAGCCTAGTTCCCGCCAAAACAGTTACCCTCAGTGACGGATATTTCGATCTGAACCGAGTGCTCATGAAAGAGACTTTTATTGTCTAGGAATTGTATTTGTAGCTTGCCCCACATTTGAATAACTTTTTATAATGTGAAATTATGCATGTATGAAACAAATTAAAAAGTATTCATATCATTTAGTTTATGCTTTACACAGTGAGAGGACATTCAACAGAAGTGCAATGTCCATGAGCAATTACTATACTATGACTCATTTATGAACATGTGAAATTATGCCTGTAGAATATAGCTCTAAAACCATGCTACAGATTTACATGATATATCACACAATGAAAGAGGACATTGATAGGAAATGCAGTGTTTAAGAATCATAAGATTACCTGGGCCTAGGAATTATTTTTCTTCCAGATATTAATATTTATTTCAGTTTCCAAGAACATATTTCAAGTCTATGGCTGGGGTTTAATCTTTCATTTCACACAATAAATAAAGGCAATGTGTGGAAGTGAATTGTAAATGTCAAAGATGGCTATATTTTTTTTATTGTTTCTCTTTGTTTCATTTTCTTGTTGATCTTGCAGTGCAAAATTGTTAAACAGTTTGCATGCATAGGAAACCTAAAACAGACACTACACTGTGTAAATAATTATATGAATCAGCTTCATCTTGAGATTGAGGTCCATTTTGAATCTATAGTCCAAATTTGGAATATATGTTTCCGCTTGAGTTAGACATGATTTTAAACTGGTGAGGAGCTCATGTCACACTGTTATTTAATAAGTAATCTCACATATAGGGTGACAGTCTGAAAAAATGCTATTTTCACCATACCGGTAATTTCCACCAGTTTCTCATTAGAAAATATGACATTTCCCCGTTAATGATGTCTGACACTGGTACATTCTGTCAAATTACAGTAATTATTTCATACAAATTGGTCAGAGTTGTTCGTTATTGTCACAGTTTAAGAAATTTTACTCTGCATAAATACATTATTTTATATAGAAGGGAGTAATTGCTTTACATTTTTTCGTTCACTTATAGAAGAAGTGAGGCTAAATCATTCATGATTATATGGAAACACAGATGCAGCATTTAACGATTGCATGTACTAGTTTCGTTGTGGAGTATATAGGAGTCAGTTTGTCAGCTTGTCAGTCTGTTCGTTTTTTGTGTCCACTCCATATCACCTTAACCCCCTGAAACTGGGGTCAAATGATCATAGCATCAAAACAATGTACAGACATATTCCAGAACTGCCAGCTCAAGGTCACACTTAGGGGGTCGTTAACCTTTCATACTCCATGTCTCCATAGCCCCTAGAAGGATTTTCATGAAACTTATTTGTCAAACTTGTGTCATTGAGATTACCAATTTTAAGGTCACATTTAGGGGTCAAAGGTCATGACAAGACACTATATCTGCACTGTGTTAAATGTTCAGGTTATTGATATGACATATAGAAGCCATGTTCAAACTGTCCTGGCTTAAACGGGCATTCTCTACAACAAGCTGATTATTTTCTCAAAATGCTTGTGTGTAAAATAATAAATGTCAAGGGTTCAACCCAAAACAGTTGCTGTCCGTCTTTATTTTATATAACTTACAACTGTTTTGCATTGAACCCATGGTATATCAAGAAATGTCTTGTTGACTTTCAGTGTGTCAATGTAGCATGATTTATAGTAAGTTCCTATCCACCCAAAAGTTATGAAACAAGTGCTCATGAAGGTGTTACGGAACTACAACATCTATGATTATGCTAATTTTACCAATATGCTTACTGGAATTTTAGCTGAAACAATCCTGTCAATGATTTGAATAAAAATTGTTTTGAGGTTATTTAAATTGACCTCAGATTTAGGGTATGCCTCTTTAAAGTTAGGGTCACAGCACTGTTAAGGGTCAAAGGTCATTGGATTATAAGATAATGTGCATAGTGCTAAAATGTGTCATCCAGCTACATTAAGGATCAAAGATCATGTGACTATATTTTTGACCACATTCTAGATGTCACAAATGTTCATCATAAATATATTATATACACACGCATAAAGATGAAATGGGAGAAGCTGTGTCTTGTGACATTGCAGGGTTTCTAGGGGTATTTTAATCATGTTCAGTGATATTTCTAGCTCATTCTGGACTTGCATCTTAGTACTGTTGATTTGCTTCTCTGTAATGTACCTTGCAAAAACAATTTTCTTTTTTCCTGTGTATGTCACAAGACAAAACCTTAAATTCAACTTGTTTTTGCTGTAACAACATCTCTACTGAAGCCTGTCTGACTTTGCCAGTTGTGATAAAACTTCATAGCAACCATATTACATGGTCATAGTCTTTCAAAGCCACTTTATCTATGCTTTTGACACTTGAGAAGAAAAACTTGAAAATATTCTCTATTCTCATGGAAGTTATTGGTAATTTTCTGTCCCAAGCAGTATTTTTTTAGTACAAATGTACTAAAACACACCAGACACTTGCTTTAAATGTCCACTTTTATTGTATTGCTGGTTGGTTACTTCACACAGGTTTGTGATTGTCAAACATGAGTTATATCCATTCCAGGAAATGATCGCTAAAGTTGAGTATGATAAGGTGGTGGAGAAGCACAGCAAAGATGTTTTGTTTCTCCAAGAGGAATATGAGTAAGTATTGCCTTCTCATCAACTTTTCACTCTTTTGCTTGCCACTCAGTTCTTTTTGTGTGCTGAATTTGATGAGAGAAGGTAATATCATTCCCTGGTTAGAAAATAAAGGCCTCATTTTTGATTGCATGTAATATACTAGTGTAGTTTTAACATAGTTTATTTTAAACTATTAGTGCATAGCAAAGTTGACATTTACATATACAATACATGAAAACATGATTAAAAAAGGTTTAGATCCGAAATGCTTTACAGCTTGTAATTTATTGATGTCTTGCAATGAAAATCAAAGAACACACACACACACAAGTTGACATGCTTGCATTAAACTATCAGTTGAATGTTTCCTTTGTGAATTAACCTGCATTTATTCCCATTAAAAGATGATTGTTTATCACTACAGGAAGCGTTTACAGTCGCTAGTGGATAGCTTAAAGCAAATGGAGCAGAATCAGCAGTTACATCAACAGCAGCTTCTCACACAGCAGCAGCAGATCACAGACCAACAGAAACTGTTAGCTCAGCGACGGGTGCAAAGCCCAGGTCTGTCACCACAGGCAACACTTGCCCCACCTGCAACACCTAAAAAGTAAATATTTTTCCAGTGCTCTAAGCAATTTATTGGAATTAGAACATTATTTTCTGCTTGAATACGGTATCTAAGCAAACAACGTACTGTCAATCCTGATCATAGCTACCCCCGCAATACACATTCCATTTCTACTGAATTAGATATATATCAGTTATCATGGAGTATAGTCTAACACAGCTATGTGAATAGTGAGCTTTATTCAAATTTTATTATGTTCTGTTTGTGAGAGCTGGTGCCAACTGTTATGACAAAAAATTACAAAGATACATGTAAAGGCTTTGAACGATGTTTGGGAAGGCTGTTTGTTGTATGAGAGAAGTGCTTGAATGAGGATAATAAATTTGTGATGTCACACATGCAGACAAATGGCTGTGATGACCAGGTATTTAACAGTATTCATCGCCTCGATAGCCTAGTGGTAGAGCACCCGCTTCAACAAGTGTGGGAGATTGTTGGTTTGCTCCCTGGCCGCGTCATAACAAAGACGAAAGAAATGGTTCCAGTAGCTATCTTGCTTGGCGCTAAGCATTAAGAGGGAAACTGGCTTGATGGATACAATCAGGAATAAGGCGTCGAGAGTGATTGATTAAAGTTGGATTACTTGTTTCACAATCAACCTAAAATAACTAAACAGCTGTCTCTGTTTCTAAGGTTTAATTGCCGTCATCACCATCTGCTAATGAGACTGTTTATACATTAATGTCATGCAGTCATGTCTCATATAACTGAAATCCTTCACCTTGTTTTTGTCAGAGAATGAGATATTTGTGTGTTTAGCTGCAGTTAAATAATTGAGGACATTCATTTAGAAGTTGAATGATCTTTCAAAACATTTTTTTTTTATCTTTGCCAGCATGAGCTTTTAGAATAGATGATTGTCCGTGGTCCCTCGTTAATTTGCTTCAAACGATATCGCCTCTGAAACTTTAAAAATCTTCTTCTCTGAAACTACAGGGCGTAAAGTTAGATATTTAGCATGTAGCATTGCCTAGTAGACCTCTTCTAAGTTTGTTCAAATTATGCCCCAGGAGTCAATATTGGCCAAGCCCAGGGGTCTTTAGTTTTACAAAGAAGCATATAGGAAAACTTTTAAAATCTCCACAACCACAAGGTTTATAGCCTAGATATTTAGTGTGTAACAGTATCTAGTCGACCTCTTCAGTGTGTTCAAATCATGCCTCAAGGGTCAAAATTGAGTTTGGTATAGAAAAAAGTTTGAAAATCTGCTTTTCTAAAACTGCAAGGCCTAGAGCTTAGATATTTGGTATGTAACATTGTCTAGTTGTCTAGTGGTCTTCCACCTACTTTGTTCAAATCATACCTCTGAGGTCAAAATTGACCACACCCACCAGGCAAGTGCACATGTACCCAGTAGAGTGATATAGGGCCATGATGGCCCTCTTATTTCAATGGTTTAAAGTTTTTATCCAACTAATTTTCAGGTCTCGAGAGTCGTCTGAAGTGAGTAAACCAGTAATCCATGCACCAATGCCCCCACAAAAACCTCGAACTAAGGGGCCTAGGAAGAAACAGACTCCAGTGCAGAAGACGTGGGATGGAGTGCCTTCTGAGGTATGTATTAAGTCATACCCAATCATAATACTTTGTTGGATTTAGCTGCAATTGTCACAATGACATTGTTAGCCAGTTTGTGAAAAAAGTTTGTCATCCAGTAAAATTTAAACTGGGAAGGGGCGGGTGGCAAGCGAAAAAGAGGTGGGCTGTGTTCCTTCAGTGTTCTTCAGATTTAATGAGATTAAAAACATGGGTTCATTACCACCCAAAAGATCTAAAGAATGGTAAAAAGAGGCATAATAATGGGTTGTTCAGTTAGTTTAAAGTAACTTGATTATTTTGTTATTTTTCAGTTTTTGGACCGGTTACAATACTTTGAAGATGAAAGTTACAGGCATAAGTTTGAGTTGATTGAGAAAACCCGACGAGAAATTCAGGATGATATTGAAAAGAAGTTAGCAGGGCAGCATAAACTTAGCCGCCGGGATCAGGAAATGTATGAAGCTTTAAATGGTAAGTAGAGACATGTAGATACATGTGTATACAATCATACCTTGGTAAAGGGTCACCTGTATTTAGCCATCACTTGAGTTAAAGGGACATGTGTGTTGTGTCTAGAAAGTACCAGTTACATTTACTATTGAATTCACTTGAAGTAAGCAATCACCTTTCTTAAAGGGTGGCTTATTGAGCTTTACCTGTCTGCCTGCACTGTACTTTTGGAGTGTATTCATTAAAGACAACACAGGTTTTATCTTCTTATAGAATTAGATAACAATACTGTTGTTTTTTTTCTATTTCAGATGTGAGCCTGCCAGCATTGTTCATGCCATTTCAACGTGGTAGTGTGTTTAACCCAAGAGCCCATCAGTATTTCCATCCAACAGGTTCAACTGACCTGCGATTAACTCAGCCACCCTCAGTCTTTCAACTGCCACCACTTAGTAAAAATGTATCCTTTTTATCAGTATTTTTCTTCAAGTGAATTTGATTTTCTAGTATTAAAGGGACAGTTTGCAAAATAATCAATAATTGAATAAAACATAATAGAGACTAACTGATTTCGAGTGTTTTGGAATGTAGGGGCCACCTTAGCTAAAAATAGAAAATACTTCCATCTTTGCTGATATTTAAAAAAACCTTCCCATGAATAATCGTGATGTGACCCAGTACTTTGTTCCACTGTGCTGCTTTTAGATAAAATAGAAATATACTTTTACTACTTTTTCTTATAAATGACAGGTGGGGGGAGAATGCTTAAAATGTTTAACCTGTTCTGCAAGATTTTATTGCTTGCTTGTGCATTTATTGACAAAATCTAAGAATTTTGTGGGAGGAAAAATAGCAGGTGTATTGAAGTTTCAGTAAATTTACTATGGTTATGGAATAAAGGCATGAGACCTTTTGATATGGCTAGCAAATGTTTAGCAAAGTTGACTTTGCAACAGAAGAAAAAAATGTTGAAGTCCTTAACTCTTTTATTAGAGTTCTTCAATTCTAAATCTGTTTGAATTGAGTAAAAATTTCAACAGTCGGAATCAAGGTTGGTTAATGGACAGGTACATACAACAGCAGGAACCTGTGAAAAATGTTCATGGCATGATACCACAGACCACCATGCCAACATCACAGATGAGGTCACCGACAGCACCATACACCCCTCAGCCTACATATGACATCCCACCCACACGTGAAGAGGAGTACAGACAACGAACAATGGAAGCAGAGGCTGAATGCTAACTTGTGTGAAATTTTTCACATATGCATTTGTCATCAGTTATGGATGGTGTCATAATCTACTGTCATTCTCATATCATTTTTCCACTTTTTACGGAGAGGCATTTGACTTTGTCAGGTTCTCGAGAGAAGTAGATATTTAAGAGAAGAAAAATTGTTGTTGAAATCTACTGAAGGGTGTAACTCGTTTGGTACCTTGCTTCTTTATCACAAAAGTGGAATGGGAATGACACCAGTACCTGTGATATGACATGTTTTCTTTCCAGCATAGTGTTATTGACTAATAAAGCAGCAATACATTGACCTTATATTTTGTGTAACATGAGAATGTGGTTAAACAATTTGTGACGTAGTTAGCAAATGCAGGAAAAAAACAAGTAGAAGTGAAACAAGTATTGACTGTTACTTCAGATTATATCAAGTCATTATTTCTCTGCGAAAAAAACTTGTAAAAAAATGTTTGAGTGCGCTTCTTCATCACTTGGCAGTGCTGTTGAGCCTGAACTATTAGCACAGCTACCTGTATGCTACTCACCTCACAAACATATAACTTACAGGAAATGTCAAATGTGTGTGCACATTTTTCATACAGCGAAAAGTAAATAAGTAAATATGTAACATACAATAAACAGATATGTTTGATACAAGGAAAGGTAATAATGTTACTTACAAGACATAGCAAATAAGATATGTTAATGTTCTATGTAGGGGAGGGTAAATTATTACTAAGATATTTTAATTACAGATAATGGTAATTAGATATGTTACACACAAAAAAGGCACTAACTAGATTCTGTCCATAAAAAGTGAGTGTATGAGGGATAGAGAATATTTATTTGTCCTGGTGAAAAATTGAGATATATTTCTCTAAATGAGAATCAAAGGTGATATTTTCATGAGTGGAAAAACTGATTGCAGTGATATTTGTGCAGTGATTTGCTACATATAGTGGTTCTAGACCAAGTAATTTGAGGATAAACTAATTGCTAATGAACTTTAGGATAATATCTCTAGCTTGTGACAGACTCTGTAAAGCAAAACGTAAGGAAATAAAAACTAAAAGCTTTTTGATATTAAATCAAAATAATGTGTTTTTTCCCACTAACTTGAATGAAACTGGTGAATAACTGAACAACTGCATGGTTTAAGTTTCAACCAACTTGGTCTTGTTAGGAAAATGTTGAAAGCTGATATCTTGTATGTTGCTATATTTTCTAGCCTGACGGATAACATTTTCTTTTGAAAACATGAAATATTTCAAAAACAGGTTTTTGATTTGTTTTAGCAGGTTAAACCATACATGATTGTATATCCCAAATACATTTTATTTTATAGTATTTTATTTTACATACACAATATTTAATGTTGTTATTTTTTTACATTTTTACAAAATGATAAATAATCTTTATGTAGTACTAACTGTGATACATTTAACTGCTGCTGATACTCTATACATGTTTTATAAGCAATTATTTTGTTATTCAAACTTTTTATCTTGACAACAGAAATAATGGTTAGAAACAAACCATTACTAAAGATCATTTTAGCTTGTAACAGTGTCGTGTCATATTGAGGTGGGGTTGGGGATAGAGGTACATGTTAAGCAATAGCAAAGCTTAGTGGTAGGAAATACCACTAAAAGAATATTTACATATTTTTTGCAAAGCATTTATTACCACAATGTTATTTGAAAAAAAAGGTTTTTGTTAAATATGGTTGTTTTAGAAAAGTATTTAATAAAATGAAGATAAAGTAATGTCTGTTTTATTTTATGTGTTCTTTTGGATTAAACTGAAAAAATAATTGGCTTTAAAAACTAGCCAGGTGATCTTTACTCATATGTGATTCTACTGTATGTCACACACCACGCTACCATTGGTTATAATACAAGGTCAACAATAACAGAAGGTGATTTCAACACTCTTCGTAGGGCTCCACTACAGAATGCTACATTCCAAATATCTAAGCCGTGGGAGTTGTGGATCTAGACAAGATTTTTGAAGTTTTCCTATTTAAGACTAAGTTAAATCAAGGGGTCATGATTTGAACAATCTTGGTAGAGGGGTCTGCTAGGCAATGCTACATGCCAACAAATTAAGCCCGAGTCCTTTTACTTGTGTACGTATATGTAAATCAGGTGACCCCAAGAGCTGTGTCAATTTTGAGCCGGGGGTCATGATTTGAACAATCTTGGTAGAGGTCCACTAGGCAATGATGCATGCCAAATTGCTCTAGACCATGTGGTTTTAGAGAAAAAAAGATTATCAAAATTTCCCTATAGAATTGAAACCATCTTCTTTTCATGTTAGGTCATTCTTAGCTGAATCTAATTCTAACTATAGCCCTTTTGGACCGAGTCATTCTGGTTAAGATTTTACTGTTATCATGCA
The DNA here is from genome assembly GCA_022818135.1 of Saxidomus purpurata. Lineage (NCBI taxonomy): Eukaryota > Metazoa > Mollusca > Bivalvia > Venerida > Veneridae > Saxidomus > Saxidomus purpurata. The sequence goes on along the minus strand of JAFMSR010000022.1, from coordinate 172,120 downwards.
CATATCTCGTTTCTCGGATTGATTTGAAACATAAACTCTTCTGAGGCATCAGACATCCAAGTTGGATTACTCTTGACAGAATTTTCAAATTAATTGTGCTTTCATGGAAATATTATGTTAACAAGATCAATTCTGTTTATATAGTTCCTTGCGTTCACTAACAGACTAGCTGCTCCTTTGGTCTTCATTCACAGGGTGGTCTCGAGTTGGTTTTTAACGGATGTTTGACAGTATATAGCGTGTTTGACAGTATATAGCGTGGAGCCAACTGGTATATGTAATTTATGAAACTCGAGAGAGATTTATCAAAAAACTATTCGATCCTATATTATAAATATTTTTAAAAGCAATGTATCGTCAGAAAAACCTCTTTAAAAGAGGGGGTGTTTTTTTCGCAAGATACATTGTTCTTTTTTTATTATGTGTTTGAATATAAAGTTCCTGTGTACTAATATTATTGTCTATTGGATGAGACCTCACAACCAAGGCCACTTGAATCGCATTGATAAGAAGTGGGGCATAAGTTGTCCAAATCCCATGTGTCTTTGATTTTTGTATGTTTGTAAACATTTAGATGTACATGATTGTACATGTATTAACGATTGTGTATTCGACATTGCTTTTGTTGCCTCATAAACACGTTGCAGTTGCAAGTTAGGTTTTCAGAGTAGATGAAATATGCTGGAAATTGAACTATTTCATGGACACAGTTCATGGACCCACCCGAGCCTGTCCCCACCCAAGCAATCCTTGTCTGTATCCACCCCTGGATACTGAAATGGCGTACGTAATTTTTTGCATTAACTTAATGTGATAAATCCTGTTGAGAAAGATTTCACTGAGTCTTAAAAGCTTAATTGCGTTTTATCACGCTGGTCTATCACGAAGAACGATAGCAAAGTGCGCTAATTAAGATTCTAACACTATTGAAAATATCTCCTATATACCAGGAACCGTCTTTAACGTTATAGAGTATTCCTGTAATGTAGGCAAAGAAGGTTTTGAGCGTGATATACCTACCAAGTATGTCACGCTAGGCGTCCGAACTAGTTTTGACTGCTGAAATTCCCTCCCGCGTAATTTTCACACAACATCTATGAGTGTGCATGCACTAATACGCTTGTATTTGTATTGTTGTGAATGAATTCACGTGATGTAGAATAAATCGTAGTAAAATTTTCTACACTTCCTCTATCGCCACCAATAACAGCAACAACAAAAATAAGACGAAAAGCGTTTTATTTGAGGAGTAAAAAAGAACACCGAAAATGTCAAGAAATGCAAGGAATGCACGGAATCCTACAAGTTCAAGGCAGCGACTTCGTGTAAGTGCATCAAATAGTACCCATTCCAACAGTTTTTTTAATTAAATTAACGTGTTAGAATGAAAATAGATTTTACTTTTGAGTGATATACCGGTTAGTATATCACTGTGTGTCGTTTAGATGCTTCGTAATTAATCACCCAGACTTTCGGCCTTCGTGATTAGATCACTACGCATCTACACTCCACACAGTGATATACTAACCGGTATATCACTAAAATGTGAAATCTATTTCCTAAGTAAACGCATCCGTTTAAATATGTACGTTCGCTAAATAGAGAATTCCAGACATTGTGTGTTATCCAGCAAACATTGTAAGGAAGCGATAGAAGAGAGAATTATTAGAGCGTTATTACATGTATCAACAAATTATGTATGTGCGTCTGTTCTGGTATTGTATATGTATGTAATGATGTAATATGTAATGTATATATAGTGCTTTGTATGTTTGATGTTTTGTTCTATGTCTTTGTTGTGCTGTCCCTGATGACTGATAATTTATCATTTTTGGTTTTTTCCTGTAACTAGTATTTCTGAGTCAGGTAGGGAGGGCAAACAGTTTCGACTTTTAGCTTACGTCGGAGGACGAACTACGATGCGCAAAAACTCCAAATGGGATACGCTGAAGTTTGCCGGGACCTTGAATACATTTGAAAAT
>JAFMSR010000022.1:47907-169638 GCA_022818135.1 Saxidomus purpurata | reverse complement strand
TAAACGACAGGGACTTCTTGATTTTGATTGTCGGTGTATAGAATACGACCATTATCCATGTTTACCTCTGTTGTCCCTAGTCTTTTTCTGTCACGTAGCTTTGAGTGATGCCTTTTTTATCAATTGACTTGCTTTTATTCTTTCAGCTTGACCTATCAAACGACCTTGACTGATAACGCTACACTACCTTTACCCCCTTTACCTCGAAATATGGTTTTTGGGTGCTGTACCGTAATAGGTATGGAAGATTTGTGTGTACTGTTATGTCTAGAAGATTAATCAGATCACTTTGATCTTTTTCTTTCAGACCTTTTATAGCTTTTTGAAAATTTGTGTCTGCTGTTGTATCTAGACGACCTTTCAGACGACCTTGAACTTCCACTGTCTGAGGCAGTTACAGACACTTTAGATGTTTTAGATGGATATGACCTTGAAGTACATATAGACCTCTTGCTTCTAGCAGAACTTTGTCTGTGTACATCTGGTCTTAAATCTGGAACCTGGAACTCTGAAGTACTATGTCTTGCATTAGAGTGTACATCGTCATCTGTTTTACTAATTAGAACATCATGCATTGCAGAAATTAGCGCAACCAGATCTGTTGTGGTCATTCCCTGGCTTAAGGCAAGAAGCTGATCATCTTCCACGTGAGATAGTGTTTGAAAATGATGCAATGTTGGTATTGGTAGCGAGGTGTAGCCATAGCCAAACTTTCCATCAATGGTGTATATGCCGGAATACTTGTACGTGTAGTTGTTGTTGTCACAATCGTTGAATTGTAGGCTCCTACTTTAGATGACACAGTGGTACCGGCATCAGCTGATGTTGATGTAGAGGTCACAACTGTTTTCATTGATGACACCGAAAGCCTCTCGGAGTCGATATGCAAAATCAATAACAACCAGCATGTGTTTTGTAACATGTATCGGTAATATCATAGAAATATCTTCTTTCTATACTCTGCAAGACCTCTGTCTGAACTGTATGATCAGGTAAGCTCTTATAGCTCCTATGCCCGGTTTGGTCTCCAACTCTTCATTAGCGGCATGATTTATATTGACAGACATTTTTGTCACGTTTGTCAAGTTACATGGGCACGGTGGATTCAGAAAATTATTAAGCCAATCTAACACTTTTCAGGAGCTTTACATATGAATCTTATTCTTGTTAAGAATACTCTGAAATTGTCTACATTCACAAGCCCAGGAATCGAACATTATTTGCTACATACTGTATGCTGGAAGACATTTAGGTGCAAACAATGTATATAAGTTTAGCACTTACCTGCTTGGCTGTCAATGTAGCTCTCCGAGTATGAAGCATGACACGCCATCCTAGAATGCATTAATTTCATCAATTAAAAGCATGAAGAATGTACAGCCGGGACACATAAAAAGTACATTACTCTTAATTACAGGTTGTATTTAAAATATGTCCATGCGCGTGGTAGTTGTAGCTGAGATACGAATTGCGGGCGAGGATTGACAGAATAAAGTAAACTTAAGTATGACTTATCTTTTAAAATTGTATCACTTTATGAATCTGAATAAATGACAACTGTATACTAGTCAAAGTTCTTTATTATGGCTGTGAAGTATGGGTATTCGTAAAAAATATTTCTGAAATATGTAAACATTCTCCATAAATGTAGGTGATTATGATACAAAGAGAGATTAACACAGCGAAAGTGACTTTACTGTGTTTATTAAGTATATATACTTTGGGAAACTCTGTATTTTAATGGATACTATTTTTAGCGAGAAATTTTTTTATCAAACTATTGCCATTCCATTACAACATTTCAGGATATATATGAATCAATGGGCATATGCCATTGGCCGTAGTAACCAGAACTTTCCGAGTGGCAATGAAGATTAACAAGACAAGCATTTGTTTACTTTATGAATAAAATTTACAAACCATTTGGAAAATGTTGTCTTAAAACCGACAAATTTTTCACAATTAATTAAATTATTGGGTATCCATTAGGATGTTACAGAATATGAATGAAATGTTGTTAATATCTTAGTGAACATAATACTTACGTAATATATTCGGAAACATGTAACGCGTTGATAGTTTGTATTCTTCGCTATGGATTTGAAGCAAGGGGTTTCAATATCTTTGCACATGTCAATAATCATAAAACCATTTTTCAATCTACATCTACGTTTTACGATTATAACTAGCAGGCGCTTTGTCTGGGAACAGCTGTTAAAAATAAAACATTTATGTGCAAACTAGGATAGATATAAAATAGTAAAATATCATCTGTTTTCTGTGACTTTAGGACATTAGATGAAATGGTTAGTGTCTGTATTCCTGAAGCAGAAGGTCTTTTTCCTGTAGTATGTGTCAATTCTACAGTTGTACACCTTCCTATGGTGACACGACGCTCCACGTCATTTAGTGCTACAGATGATGTCTTCTAAGCTGTGGTGTTGGACGATTTTTGTTCCCGTTTGCGCTTGAACTTAACGCCTGCTTGCCATTAGCTTGGGAGCTGTCAAAGTGTCTTTTGTTCGCGTTTGCACTGGAACTATACACCTGCTGAATTTTAGTTCAGATTGACTGGTGCTAGAAGTACTGTCGCCTTGGCGTGCTTTGGAACGGTCCCGACGATTTTGTGTGTTTATTTCGGTCGTGATTTTTTCTGAACTTGCAGATGACTCATGTCAATGTCCAGAGCTAAAAGAACTTTGCTGGACGTTGGATCCTCTTGTCAGTTCTGCTGGAATATGGCAAAGGCATTTGTTGGCTTTGCTTATCCTGGTGTTACTCTCTTCGTCATAGTCACTGCCCGTGGTCACTTTACTGTCTCGGTCCTTGTCACACTTAAGTTGCCTCCCGTGACTGGGTTGCTGCTGCTGGTGTTCTTTCTCTAGACCTGTTTAGTCAATATCCTTAAGCACTGAGTTAAATGTTAACATTAAAACTTACTGTTTTCCCTGCGTAGCTCTCTTCATAATCCAGTCAATTGCCATTGAGGAGAGCATTGCGACAAAATGCATCCCTGCTTCAATCCAGTGTCCACTTTGAAATGCTGTGTTAGCTGTTGTTGTAAACTAAGCACTCGAAAATTCCCATAATGGGACTAGATTATGTCGACCGTTTCTTTGAGATTCTGTTTTGACGTACGATCTCTCAAAGTGAGTCATAATGTAGACTTATTACGCCTTCTCAAAGTCAACAAAATCACGTAGAACGAATCACGTTCCAACTTTGGTACTGCTCTAGAATATGTCGTAGAGAACAAAGAAGTGGTGATACTTCCCTTCCGGAAACTTATCTGTACCTAGCGTTGTATGCTTTCAACTGCTGTTGTAATGAGTTGAAGTATGATGCGACAGACGACCTTCCTTGAGAGAAAAAAGTGCGTTGATTTCTATAGTGCATGCAGTTTCCCTGGTTATGATCCTTGGGCAGCTTTGCAATAACAACCATTCTTTCCATTCTTTCGGTCAATCGTAATATTGTCCTTATCCAAGATATCCTGAAGAGTTCGATGCGGCAAACATCGTGTTCCTGGTCCTCTGCCTATAGCATCCCGTCTCCAACACCATCTTTTCGTAGGGTTTTATCATTCGTTAGCTTGCGAAAAGCTCTCTTAACTTCTTGTAGAATGATGTGTCCTATATTTTTGTGAAGATTTTCATATGCTTCTTTGATGTCAGCGAGCATTATTGACTCTGGTCGTTTCATGCATTCAGAATACTCCCTCCATTACTTGAGTTTAGCTCCTCTTCTGTGAGCCCTCTGCCCCTCACTGAAAGGTACTGGTTTTGTCCATTGTCACCTCATAGTGACTTGGTGAGTTGGTAGACGTTCTCTATGTCTTGCTACTCACCGGTTAGCTCAGCTTCCTCTGCCAGTCGCTAAATACATTGCACACTGACATTTGTCTTTTGTGACAGAACTCCTGACTTGCCTTTCCTTTTCTATGTACAGAGCAGCAGTCCTATCATTCAACCTTGGTGACTTGACGGCTTTGAGTTTTATTCTTCCGTTGTTTCCGCTCATATATCCATGTCCTTCCATGCACTCCATTTGTTGCCTATGACCTCTGCAGCAGTCTCAGACATGACATCTTAAAGGATATTGAAATGGTTTTTCGGCTCGACGTAGAAACTAGAACTGTCACAAGAGTGACGAATTATACCCCCACAATACAGCTTTGTCACAGAAGTATGGCAACCATAAGAAAGGAATGGCCACAAGGACATAGAGTTGAGTTATTATACAATAACTTGTGTAAATGTATTGTTTTAATAGCAAAAATACATTTTTAGTATAAGTGACCTTGACCTTGACCCTAGTGACCTTGACCCCCAAATTATTTTTTTGGCTTAAAACAATCTAAAAACTAAAAATAAATAAAAATCTATTTTAAGTAACAGTGACCTTGACCCTAGTGACCTTGACCCAAAATTTTTTTTTGCTTAAAAGACTCTAAAAACTAAAAATAAATAAAAATCTATTTTTAGTAACGCTGACCTTGACCTTGACCCTAGTGACCTTGACCACGAAATTTTTTTTTTGCTTAAAACAATCGAAAAACTAAAAATAAATAAAAATCTATTTTTAGTAACAGTGACCTCGACTTTGACCCTAGTGACCTTGACCCTGGTGACCCAAAGCTTCCTCTCCACGCAAGCTACCTACACACCAAGTTTCATTACAATTGGTCACTCCTAACTCAGATTATTGAGCGGAAACCATTTTTCTATTTTTAGTAACAGTGCCCTTGACCTTGAACCTAGTGACCCAAAATGCAATCCGAAGCGGCGACTCTACGCATGCTACCTACAGACCAAGTTTCATTGAAATCGGTCAAGCCTTTCATGAGTTATCATCCGGAAACTGTTTTACAGTTCAGAGTCACTGTGACCTTGACCTTTGACCTACTGACCCCAAAGTCGAACTTGACCTGTATTTTATAAAGTTGCACGTGTGTACCAAAAATTATTCAAAAGGGTAAAGTCGTTCATGAGTTATCATCCGGAAACGAAAACCAACAGACCGACCGACCAACCGACCAACCGACCGACAAGCTCACTCCTATATACCCCCCCCCCCCCCAAACTTCGTTTTGTGGGGGTATAATTACACTTTAGTCCTTCCGTTTGGCAACATTGAAGCGGTTGTTTCTATTATTCTTGATCTTTGCCTTCTTAACCTTTACTTTAGGGTAAGCTTTCCAAAACAAGATTGTGGCCACTAGAACATCATTATGTCGTGTTACCCGCAAAACGTAGAGAGAGTGGCTTGTTGTTGATAATGAGGTGGTCTATCTTGCTTTGGTTACTTTAATCTGGAAAGTCCAAATCAGTTTTTGAATGGTTTTGTGTGCAAAGAGGTTGCGACCTTTAACAAAATCCCTCTCCTTTCATAAACCGAGTATTTCGTCACTGTCAGTAAAGACGCATTTTCATTGTGTGAAATTCATGGGCAGAGAGGCAGAATAATGACTAGAAATATCATCTAGAATCACATGACTATGATATAGATTTCAATATCCTTCACTATGTGTGCTACTCTATCAGCTTGGTAAAAGGGCGACACATTAAAACATCCAACGCGGATGTGTCGTGTTGATGTCAGGAGATCCACCATCGGGTCAGTGGCCGTCAAGGAACCTGTTACCTGATATGTTTCACTCAACTTGAAATAATTTCCCTTCAAAAAGCATAATGTGTATCAGGGGGTAGGGTTACTAGCCACAAGACTTGGACAATGACGATGTCGTTAAACTTAACAGTTAGGCGGGTGGGCTGCAGGAAGGAGAAGTAATGATGAAATAACAGAAACCAAAATACGTGGAGAAAACTTGTTGCCAAACTTGACATTATCAAACCTTAGAAAGTTCACATTTTACAGACACAACTTATATTAATATATGTTGTAACGTAATCAGTAAACATGGTAACGAAAATTACAGATTCGTGGTTTGCCGATTTTATCTTTAAATAACATGTTAGTCATACATTCACACATACATAATGTGTATTTAATGTCACTTCCATTTTATTTTAAAGTCTTTATAAAAGTAACGTAGCATAACTTGTAATGTAAACCTTGTTATAGATAGCCAAGTATTAAAAGACATAGTTTTACTGTTCCCTCACGGCTAAATATTTAATACATGTGTTGGAATAACTATTTATAATATGTTGATGTACATATATATTTCACATATTTTAGCGTAAATAATAGTCATAATTGCCAGTAACGTACTGCAACGTAAATGACATAATATCAGTCACTCGCATGTTTGCTTTATATAAACCTATTGTTGCGATCAAATTGATAGCTGATTTCATTGGACTCATCTTATTTCTTTAAGAACAATTTAGCACATATACTGTAATATTGCAATTTTCTAGTAACGCAGAAAATTGATGGGTTTACATATCTGTTATGATATAAATCTGGCCAAGTGCCACCAAATTCACCAATGCATAAATATATATAAATGTGTTTGCAAAAAATGAAGAATGATTTCATTCTGACTTAGTTTAACACAATTTCAGTTGCACTTTCTTGTTGTTTTTTACTTTAACATTCTGTAACGTAGATTACAGCGTTAACAATGTATCAAAAAATTGTAAAATGTGTTATTTTAAGAAAAAGTAAGGTTCAATGTAGACAATAAATGTAATTATTGTTAAACAGAATATATAGTGATGGGACAACATGGATATTTCTTTCAGGTTGAAAAGCTATTTCGCATCTGCATTTTAGGGGGTAACGTAAATTAACATGGTGTAATTTTCTTATGCTCCAATGACCAGCATGTAGACAATGTGAAAATGTTCAGCCGATATTGGGCTTTCAAATAAATAGTGTCTACAAAATTCCCCCGGTGGGGGGACTGTTTCACCTAGTGGTTGGAAGCCTAATAGATGCTCAGGGTGATTTTTAGCTCACCTGGCTACGCCACGGTGAGCTTTTCTGATTGATGATTGTCTGTCGTCCGTCGTCCGTCAACATTTTGATTCAAATGACATCTCCTCTGAAACCGCTAGGCCAATGTTGATAAAACTATGCAGGAATATTCCTTGCATGAAGCCCTACCAAAACTTCCATTCCATGCAGAACTCTGGTTGCTATGGTTACAAATAGGAAAAACTTTAACAATCTTCATCTCTGAAACCACAAGGCCTAGAGCTTAGATATTTGGCATGTAGCATTGCCTAGTAGACTTCTACCAAGACTGTCAAAATTATGACCCCCGGGTCAAAATTGACCCCGCGCGGGTGGTCACTAAGTTTTACATAGGCTTATATATGAAAAACTTTAAAAATCTTCTTCACTGAACCCTCAAGGCCAAGAGCTGAGATAATTTGCAGGTATTATTGGCTAGTGAACCTCTATATATATATTAGTACTTTCGAAAACAAATGTAATAAGTCAGTACTATCATACAATTGATATTTTGTCAAATTCAGTAAGGAGAAAGATTGGTGTGTGGCAAGGGAGGATAAAAAAGACATGGATGGATTCCTGTTACTTGTGGCTGGTCTATTTTGTCTGTAGCTGATTTTGCTTAACCAGATAATCGATAATTATTGCAACGTACATATCTTTGTGACTAATGCAACGTTTCATCTGTGTGAGATAAATAGAATTGACATGGGGAGTTTTCTATCCAGAAACTTAAGCAAATGAACTATTCGACATGTTGTTACACTGTGTTGGAATTCTGCAAGTCGGTTGCTCTCCAGTCCATCCATAACATTCCTGTTACAATGACATTGACTTGTAAAACGATTCAAGTAGTTTAGCAATTTGAGTACCGTAATTACTTGACGTACTCCAAAATTCTAGCTGATTAACTGGCTTAGACAATGCCTGATGGTACGTGAGTGATTTATTGACTCTTTCTAATTGACGAATCAACCAAATGTCTCAGCTGAACGATTGAGTGTCGACCAATTAAAGTGACTGATTGCAAAAGTCTGACTTACTACGACCAGTTTGGTGTGTGTTCCCATACTGACTTACTTTGATCTTAAACTATGCATAGCTAACTGACGGACTGAATTACGGCCTGATTTGGAATGACAAGCAGTCTAAGGCTGAATACATACTTTGACTGCTTAACTCTTGCAAACTGAATACCCTCTATTGTTGGGTACCACATAACTGACGAAAGAGAGCTGTCGTGCAGACTCTAACTGACATTTATAAACAAGCTTACATTTTTGCAATATGACTCTAATTGACTGACTAAATACTCACTGACTTTGGCTAATACACCAAACCGTAAAAACAATGTTTGGCTCAATGAGACAAACCATTTGAGAGACAGAACATTGTATTTGATAACTCGTTCACTTAACACTGGGTTTGAATTATTCACTGAATATGTCTAGTTTTCAGAGAAGGAGATAAAATAACAGTGTTGTACTTACTTCAAACTGACTGATTGACTAGCATACTCCGCCGAATTGATAGACTAACCGTTTTTGTAAGCGGCTAACTTTCTGTAAATAGATACATCTCACTCTCATTTCGGATAAATCCATTTGAAGTAAAATGAATACAGAAAGCGGATCAATATAATTTGAATAACTTTGATAAGTGACTTCTATATTATTTCCGTGAAATTGTTTTGAATCATTGCTTTAACATTAATCTTATTTTAATCCAAATGCTTCCAATAGTGTTCAAATGTCTCATTTTACAATAACAAAACTTATAGACCATGCTATGATCTATAAATGTATAATTTCTATGTGTTACAGGCTTATACTAAAACACTACGTGCGATGCAACCAGACTTCTGCCATAAATATTAATTACCGTGTATGTGAAGTTAGATTTATATCATCTGCAAGGTTCGAACATATATTTAAAGCAATTGCGTTGATTGCGAGTGGTGGATACGATACAGGTAGTCAATGAGCAGAGATATATTACTAAACGTTACAGTGTGGACTTTGTGTGAATGACTGCTTCTTATGAAAGGCAGTGTCAGGAAGTTTTATCATATAATTGTATGTTCGATTTGCAGTCTGAAGAATATCTTATAAAAGGTAGAAACAAATATAAGAAGACAATCCCGAAAATCCTAAATGTACTCTTTTTGTCAAATAATACCAGAAACTATGTAAGGGTAACCTGCCAACAAATACGGTGTCGAACACAATATATCAGTGCGACTACATTTGAAATGGTGACTATTTATTAATAATAGGTCGTTATATAATAAGCGTGTGCTAAGTGTTGATAGCGACATTATGAAATGCGGTGCTTGGTTCAATTTTAAAGTAGTATATAATGACGAAGATAAGTGATCATTACTGCAAAGGAACGAGCGTTATCATTCCTGTTCTATTAAAGAGGGTAAAACGAGTATGTGGACGATAAGACATCAACCGAGGTCCTTGATATGATACCTTACTCTTGAACTGTAAAACAAGAATTTCTTGTGATTAACTGAGGAAGACTGTACACAGAGTACATTAAAAGGCTTTTCTATAACATTGACTATCTTATATCTGGCAGATATTGTCAGCCTGAAACACTGGAAGAGAAGACATAGTCGTTAACTGAATAATGTGAAATCATTCAATAGACCGACACTCAATTGTTGATTTGCCTTTTTCTTGACAGATCAAAGGGAGACATTTTTAATATTGGCTGACCATTCTGCTACGTCTGGCCATACTATTCCATTTAAAGAGGCAGTGAGTTTACAAATGTGTTATTCTACCTGCCAATGCTGGAAAATGCGGTTCTAGGATGGACACTTTCTTTTACTGAATGTGATTTAATTGTTTCATTTATTTTTTCTGACCGGAGTGATACTTAAGAATCATTAAATATATTCTAAATATAATGTTACAGTTATAAGAATTGTCGGGTATGAACGTTCATTATTTGACTTAGGTCATCATGCAATTTTAAATGTATTGTTTTGCCATGATATTTAGTTCCTTACTGTTGAATCTATTGTTTTGATATTATACAAGTTATATTGAACGGTAAGAATAGCCTTGTCATACTGACATATTTATGATAATGTAGATCCTATGTGGCTGATGAATTGTAATGAGCCACGTATAAACGATCTTAGATGGTGGGAATTGAAAAACGGAAGTATTTGTGCGACATGGATCTAAAGCTTGTTTACACATGGGTAAGATGGTAACTTTGATAAAGAATGTTCGTGCTGACACATTAAGAACAAATTTTGTTATATTTTTTAATTAATTTAATTAATTTTATATATTCATTCCTTACATCCAGATAATCATTTTTCATAGAACAATTTCTCGTTTAATAAACAAGATATAATCAGGCCACGACAGTGTGACCAATATTCGGAATTTCGCTACATCTAGGGTCAATATGTTGGTAATTTACTGTAATTATACTGAACGTAATATAATGCGTGGACAGTAAAAGAAGACATTTGTTATCATTAAGATTTTTTATTGATTTACACGTTCTCTAAAAGTGCTCTAAAATACGTTGAAAAAGTTGCATAAAATAACATATTTTCTATGTAATATAATATTTTTGATTAATATCCTAATTATCATCAAAACATTTCATTTAGAACCTCAATTTGAAACGTTATACTGGTTTATTCACTCATTTGTATTGAAATAATGTCCGAGTTGAAGTTTTAAGCCTTAGCGTGTACGTATTCCATTTCATTCATCTTATAACATACGTGTATAAAATATATTTATTTCGATAATTGTTTGCCGTACAGAAGAAATGCTGGTCCGAAAACCAAGTTTAGTTATTGACAGCTGATAAATAAAAAGGAAAGATTCAACGGACATACTTTAAGATTTTGGAGCTTTGGAAACTTCACGCTGGCAGGTCCACCTGGTTTTTTATCTCTTTTTCAAAGAATGATTTTGACGTAATTACGTTAAACAACACCATGTGCTTTTGATTGTATAACAAAGAATGTGGCGCTGGTAGACATTTGAGAAATTGATCATTTTGTATTATGATAGAATGGAGCTATTAAATAAAGATCTTAACGTTATATGTCATGACATGGAAGATGTTCAGTGATTAACTTCAATATTGGTATTTATTATGAAGTCATTAAAATAATTGAAGACTGCCAAATGAAATTCTGAGTGAGAAATAAAGTTGCAAAAGACATAGATAGTTTCTTTCCGTGATTATCAAAAGAAATAAGACTATAGGAAATTGCTTGCTTATATTACCCATGTTATCTACCACCTTCCGTGGGTTTTATGATATTTTGTTTACTAGTGTCGTGTTTTGCATTAATTTGAAAAAAGCGTGATCTGTCCTGGGATTGAATAACGTTGTCTACAACCTTTTAAGTAAAGCTAAATTGTATCTTCTTCGTCTAAATTACAGCTTATAAAGATTATGTATAATTTTGAGAATAATTAACCCAAAATGTTTAGACATTGACATGAAAACTGTCTAAATATGTTTATATGTATAATTTTTTCTCTTTGATACTTTGTGCTTCATCTAGATTGAAATAATCGTATTGTTTTTGTTCTGTTCGGAATGAAAATATACACAAAAGAAAGTTGGATTGAAGAATTTAACTAGGATATATTAAATATGAACATAACTTCTATAGAAAGTCATATATTTTAGTTATAACTATTGAAATTTTAATTATTCTAGAAGTATCAATCTGAGATTTTTGTCTTTCTTAAGTTTTAACTGTCACACTGAAAGGTAATACATGTATCACTAAGATAAAGATTAGGACCAAGAATAATTTCTTCCGATATTTACAACAATCCGAAAGTAGCTATTACCTATTATCCATAGTGTTTAACTAATCCAAAAGTTTTTTGAATATAAGTAAACAAGGGTAAAACTCCAAAAGTTGCAAACATTTATTACGATAATTTTACCTACTTAATAAAAGCTATTAAAGAAAAAAACATATTACAGCACAGACATACAATGCTTGCTCATACAAATGCAATCAATACTTTCTCCTCAAAACATTCCGTCACGTGCAAATGGATGCAAGAAGTTTGCAGCTGCTTACCTTTGCAGTAGTTATTCATTTTTGAATGAAACTCCAAAGAAATAAGACGTATAAGCGTTGGAGTTTTGATACTATTTCAGATATTAGAGTGTAGAACCTATCTTATAGGATATATCTGCACATATTTTCTTGATTTGTAATGCAGTTACATCACGCAAAAAGTCTAAAACTTTCCTTACTGTCATAGAACATTACTAAAATGTTGGATTAAATCAAATATTTTCAAGATGGATAATGGCTAAACTAACTTTAGATAGTGTTTTCTGGTATTTGACACTAATAGAGGATTTGTGTTTTGTGCTAGGCTTGGATTTTATTCTATGAATACACATATATACCATATCATCATCAGTGAAGAATATTTTCATTGTTCTGGATTAACTATGCATTTTGAATGAAAAAGCTGTACAGTGGATTTGTTATACTGATATACGGATATTAACTGTGTACTAATTTTCGAGTTTTACTTTCTTATATCAAGGACATGTAGCTTCAATAGTAAACATGTTATATTGTTTTATTATAAATGTGTAAATAATTACCTTTTCAGAAACAAACATAAATTACTACGAGGAGTGATAGGCATGCAAATTCTTTTAAATTGTACACACATACACACACACATCGGAATTTTAGTGATATCCTTGATAATAAGAGATTCTTTGGAAAATGTTAGTAAATGTATGTTCTTTAAAATATGGTAGCTCTGTAGATACTTTTATGTAAGGGTATAATTTTCCCCCGTTTTTATATGTGTAGTAATACAAAAAACAAACAATTATGAACTTAATTTGAGAAAATAAAAGTGGATTAATATCCGTGATGAATAATTAGGTATAACAGTATGTGTTCCTTACGCTAAATGATCCATATAGCTGATGTTTTATATGATCTGCAAGAAATTGTTAACAAGCAAATGATTCGGATATATAAAAGTCCAACATTTATCTATGTGGACACACTTTTGAAAGGTCAGTCATATTAGCATTACTGTTTCAGTACCATTTCAAGAATTCATGAAGTAGATGTGAAAGACGCTTGTATACAGGAACTTGTATACAGTGACTCAAAATAGATTGTTTTCTAATTCACAAGTGTAATTAGACTATTCCTTAGTTCTGGACTTAATAAAATAAGGATTGAGTTTCAACGAATTCCGGAATTTTCTGTTAGTTGTGCTAATATAAAGGGTTTCGTTTTCTTTGGATTACATTAAGTGATTCTAAATATTACCCATGGTTTAACAAATTCAGACTAAATGAAGACTATACATTGGTCTTGATGTGATATACATTTGGACTAAATGAGCTTAAGGTTTGTATGTTTTTTTATTGAATCTGTACTTTCATCCTTGAATACGTTTAACTGTTATGTAACACGCAGTATTTTTATTGCCATTTTAACGTTATTCACTTTAAAAAAATTTAATCGGTAATGAGAAACAAATCATATGTGTAACTGTTCTATACAAATATAGTCTTTATGGTTAATAGCTTTATTCCAAATGTACCTTGATTTCTGTGGAAAATGTTCAGTGAAATGGATACAAATATAGCAACGCCTTGGACAAAATGTATTACAAACAGTTTCAAATCTTCCCTACACTTTTTTACATGAAATCAAATGAGAATACATGTATTTTAGTATACCGATAAAACGTCCCTATTATAGAATATAACGTCAGATTGCACCCGCTAAATGAGTCATTTCAGGAAAACGTATCACTTCTAACCGCATAGTTACGAGACTTTACGGGATTTAAGAACACATTATTTAGTACTTTCTAAACAAATGTTATTTCAAATGTTACTTCAAAGACATAACCTTTATCCGAAAATAGCTTCAACCGAACCCAAATTTGCCAAGAACGATCTGCTTGAAAGGCAAGGTCTAACAAAATATTAGATGTTCTGGATTTCATGCAAATTTTGAATTAGTTAGTGTTTTATATTTATCTTTGTGATCTTTGTAATTTGCAACTAGTTCTTGATTAGACATAACCATTAAGTAACCCTTCTGTAGTCTTGTCACTTGTCATATGAGACAGCTGGTCTACTTCTTGATAATATTGTCTCCAACACATTATTTAGCTATCATACTTAATTCATAAGATGTATCTCTAGAGAAGGTCCAAATAAGATAAATATATACATAGTTCTAATATTTTGTGATGCAATAACTATACTGACATTTTCACAGAGCCAGGTTGTGTTTATCTCTAATATGTTGTAAAATTATGCGCATATATTTGATAAAAGATAAATACTGTAACGAATCTTGTAAAGTAGATCAATTGTGTAATTTCTGACTTTTAAGTTATTTGTACAGTTAGTCTAGAAGCGGAAATAATCGCCTATTAGAAACACAAAACGGCTAATCGTGATCGCGCATCTTTTTGTCTTAATCCGGTTTAACCTTGTGTTTCAGCATTAACCCTCTTAGCAAACAGTATCCTGCTGTAGCTCTGCTGGCTCATTCAACACTGAAATTTGCAAAGATGACTGATACTGCTGCAGCACCCGTTCAAAATTCAAAGAATACTGCCAAACCTAGGAAGCCCAGCAACTCAGCCAAAGGGCAATCGTAAAGACCCTGAAGGAGTCCTTTCTCGAGACAAGCCATCCGGATGTGCATTTGTGGCACTTTTAAAGTAGGTGAACACACAACATTCGCCGTGTGGCGGCAGCGTTGAAGTTTGGATCCAGCAAAGAAGGTCAGCAAGAAAATTACTGCTTAGCAAAAGAAGGCAAAAACAAATAGGAAAGAAGGCTGCTAAGAAGCACTCTGCAAAGAAAGATGTCGGTAGAAATAAGCTGTTTAGTAAAGTGTGCTGAAACATTTGTAATCCTTTTTTAAGTCCATTCCAAGAAGTTTCCATTTATTTGACTTGTTCAAATACACAAAATAAAATGGATATTGACAGGAAGTAAAACACATTAGAAATAACCCTTTTTTAACAGACGCCAACCATGTTGGATCCGTGTTCAGTTCGTCAGTGAACAACGAAAGGTTAAGCAATAACGACGCTCTAATGTATCTGCACATCACTAAAGCAATGAGCCACGTTTCAGTAAAAGCCCCACAGTTAATTTATTAAGGATTGTCAAGTCACATACTTGAAAATTAATTATAACTTTCTTTTCATAGATTATCATTTTGTTTCTGTTTACGTTCCTTGCGTGCCTATTTACGACGTCTTTACGTGGTAATGAGACATTATTGGGGGTTTACACCTTCCAAATTTCTTGTACAAGACATTACGACGAGTACTATTTATGTCTTGTACAAGAATTTGTCATATGTAAACACCCACATTTGAGCAACTTTTGTCAGAATTTATGTGACATAATATGTGATAATTTTCTTGCACGAGAATAGAGCATGTTCCATTTTTTCACAACTTCTTGGGTGTCAAATTACTGATAAGAAGTGTTTAATGGGAAAAACAGATGTGCGAGAGGTAATTCAGGTACATTTTTTAAAATTTTGTATACAATGCCATGGTCAAAAAACAATGTTGACCAACTGATCAATTTATACCAAACAAAAAAGGGAACATTTATATGATACAAGTGCAAAGTACTATCACACTGAACAAAAAAGAGAGTTTTTAAGATGAAATTTAAAAGCCATTTGAATGTGTAGTGATTATTCAATTATTTATTTTTCTCGATAAGAACACTTAATGCATTTCTTTTAAAACATAATCCATTAATTTCATATTTTCTTGAAAAATTCAGAAACTCGTCTGCATGCTAAAGACAATACTATGTGCTGGAGACATCTTCCTGCTATTTTGTGATTAATTGTCAACGCAATTCTTGCTAGATCTTGTGTAGAACAATTTCTTGTACAAGTAATAACTCTGACTTATCTTTCATGTTTTGTACAAGAAACTTGTTGTATGTAAACGAAGCCTTATGTGAGTACTAAATACGTGCTTACGGTCACAAAGCACATCTTTTAAAGATTAAAAGTTTTCTTCGTGAAGACAAGGAAGGGTAAAACTATTTATTGGTTATTGACGATGTATATGTGTATGTTTCACCCGCCTCCACTTGAAATATTGTACAAAATGTATAAAATACCAAAAATATGGATAGAATGCATAACACGTATCAAACGTTTAATGTTTTAGAAATATATACTGTATAAGACGCTTGAAATGTATAGAATACATAAAATGTGAACAAAGTTTTATATATTATGTACAATTTATGAAATGCATCAAATTTAATAAATAGAAGAATGTCTAAAATTTAGTAAATGCATTGCTTTGTAAAATTTAAGTATTAAATGTTAAATGCCTTATATGTATCAAACACATGTTTTAATTTTATGCATATAAAGGAAGAATTGTATGAAAAGCATGATTTTTTAAAAATGAATTAAACGTATAAAACGCATAAAATGTACAAAATGCATGAAATGTATCAAATGAAGAAAATAATGAAATATATCAAATGCATAAAATATATAATATGTAAAGAATCTATCAAATGTATAAAAAATTATCAAACACATAAAAAGAATAAAGTGTATCAAGTGTATGAAATCTATACAATGTATATAAAGAAAATAAATGCATAAAATGAATAATATGTATAAAAAGTATAAATATATGAAATGTATGAATAAAAAAATCATGAAATGAATCAATTGTATGAAATGTATAAAACGTATAAAATGTTTAAAATGAATTAAAAACATAATATGAATAAATGTAAAAATAGTACAAAATGAACGAAATGTATCAAATAAAAATTGCATGAACTGAATCAAATGTATAAAAAATGTACATGAACGAAATGTATCAAATTACTTAAATGCATAAAATAGAAAACTGTTTAAAAAGTATAAAATGTATGAAATGTATAAAATGTTTGAAATCTGTTAAATGAATTAAAAGAATAAATAGTATAAAATGAATCAAATATACAAAAAGTATAAAATGTATGAAATGTATGAAATGTATGAAATGCATTTAGTATATAAGATATCTGAAATTTACTTAATGCTTGAATGTATTTAATGTGTGAAATGTATGAAATTTATGAAATATATGAGATGGATGAAATGCATGAAATGTATAAAATGTATCAAATGTATTCAATGTACTTATGCATTGTATGTGTTAAATATATGAAATGTATTAAACACCTGAAATTATTCAAATTCATAAAATTAAAGAAATGTTTAAAATATACTTCATACATTAAATGTATAATATCTGTAAATTGTATAAAGTGCATTGAATTATAAAACTTGTGTTTTCAATAAAATTCATACAATGCAGGCTCTTAACTGAAAAAAAATGTATAAAATGTATAAAATGTATAAAGTGTATAAAATGTATAAAATGTATAAAATGTATAAAATGTATGAACTGTATGAACTGTATGAAATGTATGAAATGTATAAAAGGTAAAAATGAACTTAATGCATTCATTGTATAAGATATATGAGAAATATACGAAATGCTTGAAATGTATCAAAGATATGAATGCTTCAAAGTCATAAAATTCAAGAAATGTTAAATATATATATATATACTTGATATATGAAATGTATAAAATCAAGAAATGTATAAAATGTATACAATGTGAAAAATGTATAAAATATGTAAAATATACAAAATGTATAAAATATATAAATCAGATAAATCAACTATATAAAATGCTTCAAGTGTATTAAATATATCAAATTGATAGAATTTAAAGAAAAAAAGTAAAACAAATTGTATGAACTGTAGAAATTGTATAATATGCACAAAATGCATCAAATTAAACAACTGTATAAAAGTTCATTGAATTAGTCAAATGTACCAAGTGAAGAAAATCCACTAAATATGTAAAATTTAAAATGTATAAAATCATTCAAATGTACAAAATGAAGAAAATTCATCTAATTAATCAAATGTATGAAATGTATTAAATGAATGAAATGTATAAAGCTTATACAATGTGTAAAATGTATGAAATGTATAAATGTACCAAATTATAAAATGTTTAAAAATACATTACATTAATCAAATGTATGAAATATAAAAAATGGATCAACTGTATAAAATGTATCAAGTGTATTAAATATATCAAATATACAAAAGGTATAAAATGTACAAAATAAATAAAATGAATCAACTGTATAAAATGTATCAAGCGTAATAATGTATTGAATACATCAAATCAATAAAATATTTAAAATGTATCAAATGAACATATTGCATAGAATGTATAAAATGTATAGAATTAATAAAATGTATAAAAATGTATAAAAATGTATAGAATGTATAAAATGTATAAAATAAATCAAATGTATCAAATGAAAAAATGTACGAAATGTACAAAATGTATAGAATGCATCAAATGATTCAAATGTATTAACTATAAAAATTAATCAACTGTATAAAATGTGTCAAATGTATGAAATGTATGAAAGGTATAATGAATACAAAATAAATAAAATGAATCAACTGTATAAAATGTATCAAGGGTATTCATGTGTTAAATGCATCAAATCAATAAAATGTTTTAAATCTATCAAATGAAAAAATGTATAAAATAAAATGTTTAAAATGTATGAAACTGAAATTTTCAAAATGAATAAAATGCAAAAAATGAAATGAATAAAATGTATAAAATGCATTAAATGCATAAAAATGAAATGAAGGAAACGAATCCTGTTTATCAGATGTATAAACATATACAAAGTATAAAATGTACAAATTGTATCAAATGAAAAAACAATGCGTTAAATGATTCAAATATAAAAAAAAAACATAAAATATATAAAACATTTAATGTAAAAATTACATGAAATATATGAAATGTATAAAATGTGTCTTAAAAGTGTTAAATGAATGAAATGTTTAAACTGAATAAAATTTATAAAAATAAAGAAAAAATTACCATTGAATACTATAAATCTTTTTACATTCGCGTGAGTCTTAATTTGCGAAAACCACGGCCCTGAATTTTTACGCAGAGTAATAAAAGAACATTTTAGGAGGTTAGGACATATCAATTATATAGAACAGAAACAGAAGTAGGTTAACAGATAATGAGCTATAACGAACGCAGTATAATTTACTAGTAACGATGATTCAATTATCAAATGTAATATCAATATTGTTACAAGAATATGTGATTTACCTGTGATTTACCTTAACACTTAGTGATGATTATCAATTCTAAAATAACTTTTAAAAACTTGTAAAAGTCGATCATACAATGTTGTGAACAGGTTTGCCAACATTTCAGGTTAATGCAAAAGAATATTGCGTGCATTGAGAACGTTAAAGATGAGATGAGTTTTTGCGCTTCGTTTGTTTATTTTATAGCCAGGAATAGCTTGCATGATCTCAGAAGTATAACTGCTCTTCATTTTTAAGATATTTTTCAATTATGAAACAAAGACTTTGATGCATTGATGTTTATCCCTAAAGCATATGCAATTCCATAAAAAAGAGACAGATTTCCTGTACATTGTATTCGGGCAAAATACCAACACACTTTTGCTAATCTTTATCCCTTTTATATTGCACTTGACACATTCACAATAACTAAATGATAGTTGCTTTTCATTAAATCATGAAACTTGGTCAGAATGACTCTTTATTAATTCTAGAATTAGTTTGCATATTGAACATCCAGAATAAAAAATAAATCCGCCGACGGATTAAAATATAAAAAACCTAATGCTTGCAATAAAGTTTACATTTGTCACTCCATAAAGCATAGTCAGAAAAACTGCCTTGATTGTGCATTGGTCGGTTTCGAATATAGGTCATATCGGGTAGATACTAAGACATGGGGTCAAATCATGGAAAAACTTTGTGTATGCCATAGAGGTTGCATTTTCATTGAATCTTCCTGAAACCTGGGCATATATTTATTTTATTAATTCTAGATTGAGTTTGCCCAAGGGCCATCTAGGGTCAAAAACTAGGCCATGGGAACAACAAATAGAAAACCTCATGTATGCAATAAAGGTTGCATTTTTATTGGAATTTTATAAAATATGGTCAGAATGACAGCATTGATACAACCTAGAAGTTTGAATATAGATTATATAGGGTCAAATATCAGGTATCAGGGTCAAATCATGTAAACTCGGATGTCGAATTTTTCATTTTATCTTCATCAAACTTGGACAATATGGCTACCTTGAATAGGATCGAATTGGAATATGATTTTTTTTAGTTTTAAAATAGGTCTAAGGGGAAAATCATGGGAAAAGCTTGTGTACGAAATATATGTTGCATTATTCATGTTTTAAATTTCGGTCAGTATGATTTTTAAAAAAATATTTAGGTCGAGTTTAAATATTGGTCATCTGAGATCAATAACAAGGTCGTCCGTATAAACAATTTTCGTATGCAATGCAGGTGACATTTAAAACCTCAATCATCATACAAAATGGTCAAACACTTGAAGGTCAACTGGAACTCACAACTAAGTCACCAGGTCAATTCAGAAGAATACATTGTTCGTGCTCTAGCATTCACCCTTTAAAGCTAATCGTCATGTAACATAGTCCAAAGGTTGGTCTAAACAAGAACATCCGTATTTATAAAATATAGCTTAGGATTGAAGTTGGTCACGTTTGGTCATACGTAAGTCTGAGGTGAGCAATATAGTTCCATTTTTGCCCTCCTTTTCAGATTTTTATAACACAGTTTTTTTATTTGGCACAAAGTTTGTTATAAAATAATCTTGTATATGAAAATATGAATTAAACACCGTTGTTGTTGTTGTAAGAGTTAAATGCCCATATAAACCGTATTTGGTCATTCTAACAATTGTTCAAGGAAAGCACCCGTTCTAGACTCATATCTTCCTAGTTCTGGTTTCTAAAACTCTTAATGCCGCTAACTATTATTTGTTATTGTTTTGTCAGGTGCGGCTTTAGAGTTTTTGATCAGCTCCAAAACGAAGCCTTACTCGAGTAACAGGGCATGCACATTTTCATCTTATGTTCGTTGATTTGAGAAATATAAACATGTTTGGGCCATACATTATTTATTTGTCGTTTCATACCATCCACAATGTTCTTCAACCACAGTTGATCATAAACACGTTGTTATTTCAAACTTACATCATTTTGTTTACATTTACAACGTACATTCCATATACCTGCTCTCGCGACATCTTGTATACTGAAATAGCACTCATTTTTCATGTAGGTCACAACACTTTGAATTTTTTTTTTGCTTAGTCTATAGTTCATATTAAGACAAATGTAAATATAAATAGCATTTACCAGTCTGGTTTTTTTTGATAAAAAAATAAATATTCTTTATTTTCGACGCGGTTTGCGCCCAAACGTACCTCGTCATGCAAATATACTTTCCTCCATCGGAACATTCGGCAATTTCCAGTAGAGGTCTTTCTCCAAAGCTTCTTGAAAATAGTAACGTGAAATTTATAAAATTGTCAAATAGGCAAGATGGCGGTCAAGTGGTGAAAATACTGACCTGCCTAACACTTTGGTTGACGTTGAATAAATATTTATTGACATTTAAAGGGGTAAAATGAAAATATTTTAGTCTGATTTAACAAGTATGATTTTCTTTAGCCATTTCTTATTAAATACCAAATTGCAAGTTTGTCAGATTTCTGACACGATTATTGGAACGATTTCCCTACGGAGTAAGCTTCAGGATGCCACCGTACTGTCGAGAATATAAACAGGGTATGTTGATAACTGTGAGTTCCAGATAACCCATCGAGCTGTATGCTTCATGTAGAACAGAACATTTTTTCTAAGTTCAGTAACGGGGCTTATATAATATTAACAAAATAGGATGACAGGATATTTAAAATATCCGTGAGTACACGCTAGAGAGTGACATCTTTAACGTTTCTTTAAAGGTATGCCTATCTTGTCAATTAACCGCAGTAATGGAGTCATAACCCTTTTCAACAATGAATTTACCTTCCTGAAAATATATTTATCATTGATATCAGTCTATCTATTCCTGCAGTTAGTCATTAATCTCATTGCAACAAGTCTATTCATTCGTGCAACCAGTCTAATATTGTTTCGAAACTATTTGTTCTTTCTACAAGTTTATTTTCTCTTTTCTTGCTCTTAGTATTTTTAATAATTTCTGCCAGTCTATTTATTATTGCTACAAGTCTTCTTATTCTTGCTTCAGTAAATTTATCATTCCTGTCAATCTATGTATTTTTCTCCTTTGTTTTCTATCTATTCTTACGATTTACCAGTATATTTATTAGTGTTCCCAGTCTAATTATTCTTGTTGTTTGTCATTTTGCTACCAGTCTATTTAATCTGGCTTCTAGTCTGTTTTTTCTATTTTGTCTGCCTGACTTCTGTTATGAGCGAAGGTAACAAACCATACAGTATACAAAATTTACAGGTAATCAAGATTCCAACCATGGTTTGGTACTTTTTTATTAACGAAGAAGAAAACTATAGAAATTATGGTTTAAAAGCTGTTCAGTTCTGCACAGAACCGTAGAAAATTTGGTTTCAACAAAACTTTAAGTTTTTGTTTATAAACCTTTATTGTTTGACGTATACATATTGGTGACAATAGAAAACATAACTATGTAGGTACCGGAAAACAAAATACATTGTGTTTTCATTATAAATTTCCAAGAATGCAGATTTGTCAGCTAGACTGCAAGTAAGACGATGGAAACGACAGCTAAGTTCCCCTTCATGGCTGCAAAAGATTTATTTGTTGGGAAACCAATTTCAACAAAAGGTTTTTAGTTGTTTCATTATGATTCTGAAAAGAACTCTTACTGCAAAACATAAATGGTTCTGACTGTATAAGATTAGGGGTTTTGCTTCGCAATAATACAGCGAAACCTTACCACAAGCATGATATTATTGCATGTTGCCTGTTGATAACATCTTGCGTCTTTTCGGCATTTTAGGATCCCCATTTGCCGGATTAAGCGTTGAAAGGGCTTTGCCTATCCGTTTACTCCATTCCTCGTAAGTGTGGAGTTTTAATGGATCAACGGTAACCAATACATTTTCGTTCAACTCATAGTTTTTAAAGTTTGAAAGTATTTCTCCAACTGTGACACTTGATCTTTATTACATTATACCGACCACAATACTTACTCTCAACAAACCAGTGTGACACTTGATCTTTATTACATTATACCGACCACAATACTTATTCTCAACCAACCAGTATGACACTTGATGTTTTTATTACATTATACCGACCACAATACTTACTCTCTACCAACCATAGTGACGCTTGAGCTTTATTACATAATAACAACCACAATACTTTCTCTCAACCAACCAGTGTGACACGTGATCTTTATTACACAATACCGACGACAATAATTGTGTAATAAAAATCAAGTGTCACACTGGTTGGTTTAGAGTAAGTATTGTGGTCGGTATAATGCAATAAAGATCAAGTGTCACACTGGTTGGTTGAGAGTAAGTATTGTGGTCGGTATTGTGTAATAAAGATCACGTGTCACACTGGTTGGTTGAGAGTAAGTATTGTCTTTGGTATTGTGTTATAAAGATCACGTGTCACACTGGTTGGTTGAGAGTAAGTATTGTGGTCGGTATTGTGTAATAAAGATCAAGTGTCACACTGGTTGGTTGAGAGTAAGTATTGTGGTCGGTATTCTGTTATAAAAAACTTTTTCTTGCATACCGTCTTGCACTTTGAATTAGATATTTCAAAACAAATTTATCGAAATGATGCATTTTAATATAAAAACAAACGTTCTTTAGATGATGTGTGTTTGGGAAAGTGACGTCACATTGTTTATTACGTTACGTAACAAGTAATTCACGTAAGTCGTCTTACACGGGGGGGTGTACGAAGAGATTTTCCAGCACTGGTAAAAACTGCAGATATCCCCATCTGGTATGCAAGAACAGATTTTCCAGCACTGGTGAAAACTGCGGATACCCCGATCCGGTATGCAAGAACATCTATTCTGTGTTCTTATTGCACCTTACTTGATTATAACGCATTATTTTATTTTTTCTTGCATACCAGATAGGGGTATCCACAGTTTCACTAGTGCTGGAAAATCTCATATTACATCCCCCATGTAAGCAGAAGCATCTGCAAATGGGTTTATGAACATTACTGTACCTTTGAGTGTAGCATGAAGCCCATTTATTATCAGAGAGAATAATAAAGGGGGATAATCGCGCCCTGAGCAGTGCCCCTCTCAAGCTCGACAGCCTCGAAGCAAACATTTCCAACCCTTACCCTAATCTTTCTGCCCTCGAGAAGGCCCTGGGGTAATGGAAGCAGGGACCCGTGATACCGTTCTGCTTTAATTTGTATAACACCCCGAAATGCAACGTTAGGTCGAATGCTGCAGTAAGGTCCAGGAAAATAACCTATTCTTAGCTGTTATATTATTACTAATTGATCAAGTTTACTTTTCCCCTTGCGAAACCCTTATTGAAATGGTTTTAATATGTTGTTAGACTTTTAGATGTACTGCAGTCTGGCCTTAACCATGCTTTCCATTCTTTTACCAGTATGGGAAGTGAGGCTGATAGGCCTGTAAGATTTAGGTTCCCAAGGATTCTTACCAGGTTAATGCAGATGTATCACACATGCCTCCTTCCACACCCCAGGGTTTCCATCCTCCATCCACATCCTATGGAAGAGTGTCAGCCACAGTTCCAGATGGGAGTCGGGCATGTGTTTGAACATTTCATATCCAGTATCATCTTGACCCGGACATGAAATGTTCTTATTTTGAATATTTAATCTTAATCCTGTAAAGTGAAGGCTAATTTGAGAGATGAATTTCCATCTTCATCTCCCTGAAAGACAAAGGTATATTTCTTATTTTTAAATTCGGCTTGAAATTTTAACGTATCAGCATGCATATTTGAG
The DNA here is from genome assembly GCA_022818135.1 of Saxidomus purpurata. Classification (NCBI taxonomy): domain Eukaryota; kingdom Metazoa; phylum Mollusca; class Bivalvia; order Venerida; family Veneridae; genus Saxidomus; species Saxidomus purpurata. The sequence continues at coordinate 144,748 of JAFMSR010000022.1, read as the reverse complement.
TGACTGGAGACCTGTTGGTAGTGTTTTACAAAGAAAGGTGCCTTATCTTTATTTTACAGGGCTATGCTGTTATTAAACCTTAATAGGGGTACAGGGTTATATGTCCATGATAGTACCTTGCATGCAAAACTGTTACCAAAGCTGCAACGCCCGCGCCGGCGCACAAGTGACTGTAATAGCCCTCCTTATTCTTCGAATAGTCGAGCTAATAAATTAAAGCACATAATCGTTATTATAAATGGGATTCCCGTTGGATTGATAACTTTTCGATTGGATTTTTGTTACGTGCAAGCAAATTCCTGTATATTTTGGCTCAATTTTGTGCGTGATTCGCGTACATAGTTACGTGAATGGGAACACCTATAAAATCTTGTTGGAGCTCCATCATTGAGTAGAAGTAGACCTAGCTCTTCAGTCCAATAACATACTTCTGACTCCTTTTTACTAGTGAAGTTTGATCCCCAGTTAAAATGGTTTGCATTCAGGTCACCAGTGGCCATACAATACTGTAAAATATTATTTGAAGTAATTAATTGACATATTAAGCTTTTTAAAGAGAATTGATCTAAATGACTAAACTGAATGGATAAATTGCAGTATGTATTTTAACCAATCATGCAAATTAGTGTAATAAAACCGGGTATTGATTGGGCAATCACTTTTGGGTCATTGCATGTGATAATATTTGTTTAGACAAGTACCTGCACTGAAAACAGACGGTAAACAACCGACTACACGGATAGTTCACCAACTAGCACAATCAGCGTGCCATAGTTTTACAACAAAATATACATGTGCCATAAACTGTCCCTTGCACTTCAGTAGGGGCCAGATATTTTAACAATGGGTATTCTGGACATGGGGCTAACTCGGTTTGAAAAGTTTTGTTGATGGCTGAAAGGACGGAGATTTATCCGATATTGTCAGACATGATTTTGACACTGTTGTGAACATACACAGCTGTTTGAGCTGATAATAGAGGGCAAAATAGATTACGCTTTGGTGTTGTTTCAGAGCGACATTTAGCTTGTCAGGGCAACTATGTCGCCGTAGTCGCCTTGTTGTGTGAACATTGACAGCTGCACGTCATTGTTTGAGTCAGAGTGAGAGTTTAAGTTTATTTTCATATAGTTTTGTATATCGATTGTATATTCTCACATAATTAGTGTTGTTGTCAATAGTAAGACTTAGAAGAAAGTATCCAGTCAATGGTTAAAATGGATCAAATGGATCTTCGGTGACTTTAACACCCCCAACCTCATTTGGAACTCTGACCACATACCATCAATGAAATTTAAAAGCACAGACACCCAGCCCTATAATCGAAATCCTTGATGACTTTGATCTCACACAAATGGTTAATTCCCCTTCATGTAATAAACATGACTTATTCCTTCCAACAAACCCCACACTAGTGAGCACAGTCTCTGTCCAAGCTTGTATGTCAGATCATAATCTAGTCATCTCTCAAGGTCGACCCTAAAGACATTCTAGTATTCGTGAAAACTAAATGGGATGCCTTCAAGCATTTTATCAATAGCTCCAATGTCAACATATTAAAAGATGCAGAGGTTATCCCAGTTGAAGACTTTTGGATCAGGTTTAAACTCCTAATTCAAGAAGGCATATCAAAGTTTGTTCGAATTAAAAAACTAGGCAATAAGAAACTTCTTCTATGGGTTACAAAAGACATAAACAATTAATTAGAAAGAGGGACAAACTTTATCAAAAGGTAGAACTGCACAGGGGTCAAAATCAATATACCACAAATGTAATAACAAAATCAGAACTGTCAAACATCTCAATCCGCAAAAGAATCAAGAAATCGTATATACATAGATCGTAATATATAGAAAACGTACTATACACCCAACACTCAGAAAACACTTACACAACTACATTTAACACTAAACGCCTCTTATCACTTATAAAACATACCAGACAAGATAACCGTGTATACCAAGTATTGTTCCCCTCAAAGATCAGACAAGTGATAAATCATCTCAGAAAATCTTGGTCAAGCAAATATTCTGAATAAACAATATCAGTCTGTTTTTTTTTCAGGTATTTCTCCCTTGTCCCTGTCCTAGATGTGTAGAAATGCCATAAAAAAGGAATTCAAGTTGCAATGCCCGACATTGAAATTGACCCTAAAGGCGCCATGAAACTACTCTAAAACCTATAAGTGGACAAGGATGCTATTCCAGACATGATAAAGCCTATTGTCCTGAAGGAGCTCCGCCATGAGGTCCTTGACATAATATCACTAGTCTTCATAAGATCCCTTGATACTGGTCAACTCCAATCCGATTGGACGAAGACAAACGTTGTCCCACTATCTAAACAAGAGGGCCATGATGGCCCTATATCGCTCACCTGACTACCATTGGCTATAATACAAGGGGTCAAGATTCTAACTTAATTCGTAGAGGTCCACTACACAGTGCTAAGTAACATTCCAAATAACTATTCTCTGATCGTCGGCCTTCTTGTTTTTTTAAGTTTTCCCTATATAAGCCTATGTGAAATCAAGTCACCTTCCTCCCACCCACCCCTTCCCGGGAAGGGTTAATTTTGACCTGGGGGTCATAATTTGAACGATCTTGGTAGAAGTCCAATAGGCATTTTTACATGCCAAATATCTAATCTCTACGCCTTGTGGTTTCAGAGAAGAAGATTTTTTAAGCTTTTCCTATGTAAGCCTATGCAAAACCAAGTGACCCCCCAGGGCGGGGTTAGTTTGGCCCGGGGGTCATGATTTGAACAATCTTGCTAGAGGTCCACTAGCAAATGCTACATGCCAAATATCTAAGCTCTAGGCTTTGTGGTTTCAGAGAAGAATTTTTTTTAAAGTTGTCCCTATATAAGCCTATATAAGCCTATGTAAAACTAAGTGACCCCCCGTGCGGAATCAATTTTGACCCGGGGGTCATAATTTTGACAATCTTGCAAGAGGTCCTCTAGCCAATGTTACATGCCAAATATCTAAGCTCTAGGCCTTGTGGTTTCAGAGAAGAAGATTTTTAAAGTTTTTCCTATATTAGTATATGTTAAACTAAGTGACTCCCCCTACAGGGTCAATTTTGCCCCGGGGTCATAATTTGAACAATCTTGGTAGAGGTCAACTGGCCAGTGTTACATGCCAAATATCTAAGCTCTAGGCCTTGTGGTTTCAGAGAAGAAGATTTAAAGAAAAATTCCTATATAAAGCCTATGCAAAACTAAGTGACCATCCGCGTGGGGTCAATTTTGACCCCGGGGTCATATTTTGAACAATCTTGGTAGAGTTCCACTAGACAATGCTACATGCTAAATATCTAAGCTCTAGGCCTTGTGGTTTCAGAGGAGAAGATTTTTAAAGTTTTTCCTATATAAAGCCTATGCAAAACTAAGTGACCACCTGCGCGGGGTCAATTTTGACCCGGGGTCATTATTTGAATCATCTTGGTAGAGGTCTACTAGACAATGCTACATGCCAAATATCTAAGCTCTAGGCCTTGTGGTTTCAGAGGAGAAGATTTTTAAAGTTTTTCCTATTTATTGCCATAGCAACCAGAGTTCTGCATGGAATAGAATTCTTTGAAGAAATTTGATAGAGCTTCATGCAAGGAACATTCCTGCAAAATTTCATCAACATTGGCCCAGTGGTCTCAGAGGAGATGTCGTTTGAAGGAAATGGTGGACGGACGGACGGACGTACGACGTACGACGGACGCCGGACGAAATGCGATCCTAATAGCTCACTCTTGCACTCTTTGCCAGGTGAGCTAAAAAGGTGATAATTGTGACCTTTCAAACTACAGGCACATATCGCTAACTTGTATTATATGTAAACTCCTAGAACACATAATTGCATCTAGCCTATTCACGCATTTCTCAAAACACAACATACTCCATGAGCTACAACATGGGTTCTGTGAAAGACGGTCTGTGAGACCTAGCTCATTGTGCTAGTTGGTGAACTATCCAAACATGTCTCCTCAGTTTAATAGGCCGAGCTTGAACATAACATTAAAAATTACGTAAGGCAATAGACATAGAGTGTGCATATGAATACAATATCTACATAACAGGATAAAGAACGTACATGACATAACAGAAAGTGCACATAACAAAATGTGTGTAGCACACAGTGAGAATTTAACAATTCAATGACAAGATGTTCCTTATTAATGCACTGGCTTGTTGTCAAACTTGGCCGAAATAGTATGATTGGTAAACTTTTCTTCCAATTTTGGTGCTCCTCCATAAAATCCGAGGTAGAATACAGCCACTGTTAATTTAGCGTAATTTCTGATACTCGGCGGCAAAAACTCCGGGCGATTTAGTTTTTTTATCGGACTTGACCGATATATTAGCAGTACACATTGTGACCAAATCTGGTGACAACCGTATACATTTTTTTTTGGTGACAACCGGATAAAAATACAAATGTATTCGAGTAAGAGAGCAGACAAAATTTAGTGGAAGCCACCCAGTTGATGGTCATATTGAGCATCCCATCTCTAGAAACCGGTGTATTAAACATGGTTTATTCATTTAATTTGGCTATCAACTGTAAATATTAGAGTTTACCTGCGGCTAAATTACCATAAAACTAACGAGTTTATGTATATTTAAGTGTTTGCCAAAATATCACTAAAGATTAACAAACGTGCATCAACACGCTCATATACGCTTTGTACTTGCAACAATGCCGCAATGTACTCAACAAATTGTTTTAAGGGGATTTTATGCAATATTCTGTTAAACTTCCTCGCCATTTTGATCGTTGATAGGATTTTACGCAGTTCTTTCTTAAACCTCCTTAATGATCTAGTTGCAGATATATAAATTTGAATATAAATGTGACTATGACAAACACTACTTGACAAGACACGGTTGTGAAGTAAGGACAAAAGGTTATTTAATTTTGATATGTTGATAAACATAGTTTTAGTCCATAGTATAAAGGCAATGTCATATTGTAAAGCTTTGAATAAAGCAGGACTGTGCTGTTTCATTGTTGAGGTATACATGTTCTATTCATCACCCGACTTTTATGACAATAAATAACACATCGACAATACTTTTAAAATACTTGCTTGAAATTGTGACTGTTGATGAAAAATATATGTCACTTGAAATGAATTGCTTGCAGTATCTAGCCTAAGTGAGCAAACTAGGGACTTTTTGTTGGCTCGGTCATTTCTAGCAGGTCTTTGATGCCCCCACACTCAGCTACTGCCAACCTCACTGAAGATATCCAACATAATTTTAACAAGAAGTCTAGTGCCTAAACACAGTATTTTATCATCTTTCCTAATAGCAGACGGCTTTCATGCATTTTATCGTATAACAGCCTTGCATTGCTCGAAAGTTACCTGCCAGCAGTGCAAGACCCAGATATCACTGGAAAAGGCAAATATGCATTCGGTAACCGTTATTTAACTAGCTGGTGACTCAGCAACTGGCCATATCAGAACGGACCCCTGATTGGATTCGAACCTCCGACCACGCGCTCCCAAGGCGGTGGCCTTAACCACTAGACCAAGGGAGACGGTAGTATGTATTAAAATACGGTAAACATGGTATGGTTTTATTGGCCTGGGGACTGAAAGTCCCCTAGGCCTAAGTTAGCATACCACATTTCAAACACTGCAGACAATTTAACTGTGCTATGTGCGAATAACAACTGTAAACATGCGCTTTAGGAAAGTAGTGCAAGACAGACCAGATCAATCTTTTGTTTGAATGTCGCATACGATAAGAACATATTACAAATAAAAACAGTACATACAACTTCAAACGATTGCAGAAAGGTCTATAGCTTACGGGCTGCATTACACAATTTTTCTGTTTTAGAAATTGCTGCGCTGTTAGCTGATTACGGAAGATAATCATATGCATATCACGGAAAAGTACGGATATTTACGGAAATTTACGGAAACGTACGGAATTCGATATAAGAGTTTGTAGTTTGATTTTCAAATTTCTGATGTTATTTCATTGACAACTTTCTTATTTACGAACGATTACATATATATTTACCTAAAATACATTTCTTTAAATAAAAAAGATACAATTTACGTTCATTCCCGAGAAGGAACTCACGTGATCAAAATCACCCGCCATTTATCGAGGACGCTGCATGTCAAGGCCCAGTGAACGGTTTCACCGATTACAACTACAAGGTAAACAAGGATCATTTTTGGTTTTCCCTGTTATACGCATTGTACAGTACTGTATTTATATTTCATTGTTGGTATTGCTTTGTTTATTTCTGTTTCAAGGTCTTGTCCTTGGTACACAATAATTTTCGATCCACATCATCAGATATCGCTTGAAGTGTAACAAAGCGCAGACTGAATTATTTTTATTGTTCTCTCAAACAATTGATATTGTTGACCATGTGATTATATTTCATTTTACGTACGTTTTATAATGAAACAAATTTCCCTGCCACCCATATATTTGTGAATCATTAATTCTGTGTCATATACTAAATTTCGCCCTATGCACATTTCGATCCGCGCTTTAGGTAAGGTTCAGCGTAAATCACGAAGGTCAAAAGTTGTTTTGAGGGGAGTTAATTTATAGCCCCCAAGCCTTCAGCGCTCACAGCGCTTTGATTAGAAAGGTTCTTCGTAAGACATTAAATAGATAAATTGTTATCGGAATAATTAATATTACTATACGCTACAATTTTTTACAATGTGTACCTTGCCAGCTTTTTATAGAGATTTACTACTTTTGCTACTCCGCTAAAGATTCAGACAAGTGACTCAAAACTCATTTACACTCATTTACACTGGCATTAATATTCCGAAAATGGCAAATTCAACAATAACTTTAAAAAAAGTAGATTTATGTATCTGATATTAAAATCAACAATTAATGTGTAACATGTTTTCAATTGAAGTAGTAGAGGAGAGTGTATGTATGGGCACTATATTATTATACTCCAGTATGTAAAAGACGGAACAATAAATACTGGTCTAGGTATTATCTCTTCTTACAAATGTATTTCATTATTAATTATTTCAGTACAGTTTTATAAAACACCATTTATCCGAAAAAAGGTATCTGCATAGTATGGTCATGCAGTACAGTTTGACCATTGATTTAATACTGATTGCCTCATTTTGGTTTCATTCTGTCTTACCAGTATATGATGCAAGATTACATAGCTACTGTATATCACAGGATCATAATACAGCCTACAGTAGACTCAAAATACCTTTTTGATTTTAAAGAAGCAGATTTTTTTTAATTCAATAAAAGTTGCTTCGCTGCTGAAAATTGTTTTGTAAAAAAGGAAAACAAACAGTTAAACCCTGTGACAGATTGCAATTATTTTTTATGCCTATCCTACATAATGATTTCCATTATAACTGGTCAAATTTGAAATCATTCAAATTTTAATTGAATCTTAATTTGAATAAAAAATCTCATTTTGTTCTATTACCCAGAGACCTTCAAGTCTTATAACGCTGATCCTGAGGAATTACAGACGTTTCGGCCCCATGACATTTCGGCCACATGACGTTTCGGCCCCAAAGACGTTTCGGCCTCGACGTTTCGGCCCCATTGCCGTTTCGGCCACATGACATTTCGGCCCCAGAAAGCTAATGACATATTATGTGGTTTTAAACATGTAAACGGATACGGCTAATGTTTCTTTTCTAACGTTTTAACACATCGTGCATCAATACAATGATAATTGAAATCGATGTGCCTTTCAGTTGAGTTGTTAGCGAAGAATATGAAAACATAAGTAGTATATACTTTCATATCATTATTTCATTAGATATGACATTGTATGTAAACATAGGAAAACGGATAACTGCATGGAAAAAAAAGAAACAGAATAAAAAAAACAGATTTCTATATAAAAAAAGAAACGCACAAAACAATTATACCCACAACAAAAAGAAAGGTTATTATACAAAATAACAGAAATGCACAAAACAATATTTAACACAAAAAAAAGAAGAACATACTGTATTTACATATCATAATAACTATTTTATCATGATAAACTGAAACTCCGATGTTTTGTTTATATGTATTGAGAGTAATAAATTAACTTCTGTTCTTCTGTTCTGGTTTGTTACTTTAAACATTAATGATAGTTAAAGTGGTTATGACACGCACGTGTGAATTAGGCATGACATGTGTGAACAAACAACTTAATTCAATCAATCTACTAGCACAGACCGACTTTTTCGATGATTTAAACAATTAATCACTGCGTGATAATTAGAGAAATTTAAAGATGTCAAAAAGAAAATTATGATTACTAATCAATATATGATTATAGAGAATTGATAAAGCAACATGTTTTTTTCATAAAAACGAAAACAAAACTCTTTATCTCTTTTTATTTATTTTATAGAGCGAGTGCAGTAACGTTTTCATTGCTGTTGAACACAAAAAATAAAAAGACGTTACACAGAAGCAGCAAAAATATAAAGTTCCAGGCTCACATTTAAAATTTCCCCAGACAACTAATCGACACGACAACTCACCGACACGACAAAAGATCGACACGACAACTCATCGAAATGTTTTGTATTACCATAATTGTGTATGAGCCTCATAGTTTTATACTATTGTAACATCATTATTTCATTGTAATGAAATGAGTGACTAAAGGTTCTTTGACCTGACTTGACTTTAAGGAATGTTATTATAATTTCAATACGAGTTATTTATCTTGTATCTTTTTGTGAGTAATTCACTTTAACACCAATGAAATTCATTAAATTTTAAATAAACTTCAGCGCAAATATCAATCAATTGCATCAAAGTAACCGAAATATTGCCGCCGCATCAACAAATTGGTTCTTTTCATGCATAATCACCTAATCATTCACGTAATTAAATTAATTACCTATTATCCTTTGAAATTGTTCCACTTATTAATAAGTTATATCAGAGGAACCGAAATGCATTAAAATATCATCTTTAAATTGCGGACAAAAACAACTTTTTGCACAATTAGAAAATAACAACAGACTCGTTTATTGTATACATCACCATTTATTCAAAACGCAAAATAACAATGATTCATTATTGTAATCGTTAGCAAATACCAATAACAAAATTAAAATTCCACTTATAACTCAATATTTACATCTTATAATTCAATATTTATATTTGATAATACCATAAAACCAAAAAAAATATGTCCGTGATATAGTTGACTCTTATAATTATATGAATTGGGGCCGAAATGGACGTAAAGTGAGGCCGAAATGTCATGTGGCCGAAATGTCATCACAATTTTCTTGAGGCCGAAACGTACTGGGGCCGAAACGTCTGGTTCCCATCCTGAGACAAGGCAAGTTTAACATTCTTTGCGAAAAGGTACATGTATTAATTTTGTTCACCTAGTTTGTAAATCAAAGCATATGAAGAACAGATAGCCACTGAAATGTTTTGGTTACTGTATTTATTTTAAATACAAATTTTATGGTAAAGAATGTTTAAAAAATCTGCAGAAAATCAAAATCTTTGAATATTGATGTTTGAAAATCTTCATTCTAAAAGCTGGTATGTTTGTTTCTGCTAAGAAGGCACTGTGCATTGAAATACACAGTTTTTCTTCAAAACACTGCATTCAATGATTCCTTTTCATCTTTGCATCTTCAATGCATAGTTATAACTTGCATTACAAGAGCGTTTAAAAATGTCCCTTGGACAGACCGGACAACAAGGTTTTGAACAGTCAGAAGACATTGCTTTGTGTCGTCCTGAATTGTACAGAAGTTCGGATTAGCACTATGTGGAAACGGAATGTCATCGGTTGAGCCCTGTGTTTAATAATGAATTCAGCCGCTGAAAATCTTGTATATGACTTAACTGCCCCTGAATGTTTTGTTTGATTGAGTTCGAAATATTACTACAAACATTCATTTTTATCATACATGCAAAATGATAAAACACAAGATAATTTGCAGATGAGTTTGCTGCATATAACACCCTTAACCTCCCTACCCCGTTAGTTTGCGTTTTTGACGGTTTTTTAATTTTTAATTTCCAAAACAATATGTAGGCCCGGGCCTGCTGTACTTTAAAGCAGTTACGCCCTTGACTTTTGTTTTCTTTACAGAAAACGGCGACCGTTGAATACTAAAATGTGTATAGATCTATTATGTAATTGCTGACGTCACTAAATTAATAAAATTACGGTGAGTGCCGTTAGACCTCTATGTTCGGATGAAACTGGATAGAAGTGCGAAGTTGCATAGGCTTTCACATATCTACATAGACTATGATTTAAAGAAACCGTCTGGTAGAAAATATCTAATAGATCTCCTGTTGATCTGTACATATACGTAAGTAAACGCATTTTAACTAGGCACCTTCTTACCCAAGACCAAAACGGAGGCGTTGTGGGGAGGGGCGGGGGGGGAGGGGGGTGTAAAAGAGTTATATATTAAATAGATTCTAATCGTCTGTCAACTTATTCTTAGAATAGCATATGCTGTTTCAGTAATGAGCGCTGAATGTGAAAGTTCCGTTAGTGCCCTAAGTAGACATTCTATGAATTGCGAAGAAACTTATAAATAAATAGGCTTCTCCAAGAACGAATGGAATTAAGCAGTTTTCTATAAACTGTCTAAAAGTTAATGAGAAAGTACCGTCAGCTTCGCGTGGGGGGAACTCCCCCCCTCTCTCTCTCTTCGAGGTTGATTACATATGTACTGAGTCTCGAGAGCGATTGATCGTATTATCTAAGTTATAACAACTTCTTTTGCATTCGAGAATAGTTCTAAATAAGTTAGTAAAAATCACTCGAGTGGATTTCGACCCCCTCTACCATGTAAAAGAACCCAGTTTCAGCCATGTTACTGGCAGGATATGTCCCAGAAACTTATCATTGTAAATGACATGTTTAAAAGTGTATAACTAACTGTATCATATTTCCAATACGAAATAATTCTTTCCAATCTCTATCCTGCAACGCTCACCCTACTCTAGATAGAGACTAGATTTTTTCTTCCATGTGTATCATGGTTGTTAGATGCTGTGTATTTCTTATGTTACAAATATTTTAGCAATGAATAGCAAGCCTGAAATATACCTTCCAGCAGACGAATAACTGTAAGCTCATTGTGAACTGTAGGTCCATGCTAATTTTCAAGATTCCTTTTTGGAAATAAAGGTTTTTAGACTTACATTTTGTAATTTCCTATCTTCCCAACCGTTTAGGGAAGCGTTTCCATATCTGGTCTTATGTTTGTTTAAATTTTGTTTCTGTATCGCAAACTTTAAATTAGGTTTATAGACTAATAATTGTTTGATCCACCAATGAAAACGACATGTTTGAATGAGGGCTGGTGTTGCTGAACGGTCTGGTTTAGATCGTTACAGTTTGTTCGAGGTTACGTCTTGGTGGCCTGGCAGTTCCAGATCATATCACATAGAAAATATAAGTTTGTAAATACTGAAGTCCTAATTAAAGTATTTTGCGTAATAACAAAATTATTAAAAATTAACTTCATTCCTAGAAGAAAAATTGGGCAATTGTTGGGGTCATGTCACTGAACACAAAGTTGCAAAGGTAACCATTTTTGTGCATATGTCATGTTTAAGTGAGGGCTTGTGTAGCTGAACGGTCTGGCATGCTTTAACAGGGAAAATTAAATAATCATTGATTATATTGTTTCACATGCAGCAACTCTAGGTACACAAAACATGTACGCTGGATTTCTCTTTTCCCTGTCCAGAGCGAATCCATGGTCTAGTTGTAATGTGCTGGGGTCATAGGTTCGATATCCCGCACTACCAATAACCACAGGAACTTCGATCACAAAAATAGAAAGAACCATGTACTAGTATCATGAAGAAAGATACATTGTTCCTTTTTATTTTTATGATTGAATATCAAGTTCCTATGCACGGGTATTATATATTGTCTACTGGATGATACCTTAAAACCAAGGTCACATGTATCGGTTCTATGCACTGATAAGAAGTGGGACATACGTTGTGTGTGTGATTTGTATATGTTAGTAAACGTTTAGTATTTACAACTATGTCTTGTATTAAAGATAAAGATTGTGTATTTGACATTGTTTTTGTTTCCTCCTAAGCACTTTGCAGTTGCAATTTAGGTGCTTCAGAGTACATGAAGGTGAAATATACCCAAGTCAGCTCCCCCAGGCAAGCCTTGTCTGTAGCCGCCCCTGATGTATTACATGTATGTATACATGTACTCGCGATGCATTCCTTCTGTTATCAACTTCCCTCCGTGGTTTTAAAGCACGCGCCACTAGTTATTACGTAATACGTATGCATTGGCGTTGAGGTCGGGGAGGGATGGGACAGACAACCACGCTCCTTCATTCTAGGATTTGGGGGCGAGGGAAGTTCGTAGTAGATTTATAATGGTTTGTGCTCCCAGCCAATGTAAAACTAGACATTATGTCCGATATTTTTTTATACCAAGGAACACTCTCCTATTTATGCATAGCTTAGCCTGAATGTTTTGAACTTTACGTATACGTGGGATTAATAGATTGTCTGATAAAAACTTGAATTGTTTTTGCAAGGCATATGTTTAGATTCTTTGTCGTTATGTAAAAAAAAACCTAAACATTCGTTCATAAAATTGTGAAATTCTGCAATATGTTCCCTTTCTGCTATACAAGTACTCAATATTCAACTGTCGGTTTGAGCTTCACGGAAGATACACATATATAGACGATATAGTTTTGTTGATGAACCCGTCATCGTCTTGTAAAAACTGACGTCGCCAATAGGCGCGGCCATCCTGCATCTATCGTACTAAATTATATTAACTCCCATCTTAGATTCAGCGACGGCACGCCAGTACCGTTACGGTCTATGAGTAAAATCACACAATTCAAATTTTGACTAAAGTATCAAGTTAATCAAAAAATTTAATCGAAGTCTACCGGTTGAGTGGGACAGAGTGTATGTACTAAATCCACTTATATTACAAGAAATGATATTTAAGGTTAAAAACAAGTCATAAGCACGTGTTCCATTCTATATAGTTTGCGCACTTCCTGTGCTGTTCACTGGACCCCGGCCGTGTGAGTGCAACAGTCAAAATCATAATTACGGTAATTATGCACCATGCTTATCCGAAACTTGCACACCGCAACTTTATCTTCAGATACCTTACATGTGAAATGTGTTACTAGGAAATCACTTGTCAGTTATAAAGAGAAGATAAAGTACATGCAATAAAAAATAGTGTGTTTTGGGTAAATTTTAATTGCACTGTTAATATTAAAAAAAAAATTCTTAAAGAAAACATACATAATTTTAATAACATTTACTGTGTATTTAAGGTGTGATGAAGAATTATTTGACATGATATTCACTTTCATATTTATAAGCTACACATTTATAACACTTTGATTTAGTCGCTGGGTGAAATACACCAATGATACAATACAGTTTGTATCTTTTAGCAAATCTCATCACTTAAAGTTTATGGTACTGTACTCAATAGTAACACAATTGCTTGTTCGATTCCTTATGTTTTCCAACGTAACACCATTTGTAGCTCCTGTCGTGATTATCACATTCATGCCAAGGCTGACAACAATATTCCCGGTTGTTTTCAGTGTCGGTATAACACCAGTAGTAGTCTGTGCCTTGGTGTAATCCACATTGATGGTCAGCTCTACATTTTCGTCCGAAGATGGATACCATTGAACTTCTTTGTGAGCAATTAGCCCGAACAATGCCAGTATAACACGAAGTTTAACTCTCATCTTGTCCAAAAATGCATGGAGTTGTGCAGCAATAATCCCAGTTGTGTTCCCAGTCAATGTAACACCAGTTGAATACGTAACCGTAGTAACCGCATGGAACACAAAACTTTATCCGTGGTTTTCCTCATCAGATATAGATTCAACTTTACAGATAATGTTAAAAATGAAGAAATTATTGCTTCTTGTTACATTTTTAATGTATGCATGGCGTCTATAGACTGCTTTGGTGCCTTTTTTTGTCAACACTGCCTACCATAGGGCACCTGTCAATTAGTGTAACAACGATATTTACAAAACATTTTATGGTTTAAGGAACGTGAATGTCGTAAATTGGATAATATTCACGATGATTTAAATTTAGGTATTTTTTCACGAAGTCACAATTTCGCCAATTAAAAAACATCGGAAAATGATCTATAATTTCACAAGTAAGTCTGTTATAAACTCGTAATGCGAAAATTAACTTATAAACAGTACCCCGAAAACGTGGTCGCCTGGATAAGGTTCACTTTAACTATTGCCTGCGATATTTCCCAGTTGCCAGTTTGTAGTAATTGTACATACAACCGTAAAGCTTCATTAAATATTCTTGTAGTTATAATTAACTAACTTGTAAAGTTTACAATAATTCCTAGATTATCTCAGTTTACTGCATTCAAACTATAGTTGGCTACATCACTGTGTTGTGTGATATGACTTTAGTAAGTGGCGTTTACTGGTAAGAGAATTAAAATTAATGCTTAAACAGTAGATAGGAAAACAAACCTCTGGTTCAATAAACCATTTACTTCTTCTTTCTGGTTTGCCGGCAGTGAGATGGGAAATACGCAGTGTATATGCAGAATAGATAGGTATTCTAAATTTGGAACTATACAATGAAGCGAAGTGATACGTGTTGTTGTACCGTTGACAGATTGAATGTAATCCATCATAATTAAACCCGCGAGGAGGTGTCTGCTTGTAGAAAAACTGATTGCAGTTTGAGAAATAACTATCCACAACTTCACTTTCAACTATACTCACAAACCAAAATAAAAATAAAAAACACTAAATGATCATTTTTGTTTTCTTTTTGAACAATGTTCATACTCTTCCAAAGACTTAAGAGGAGTCAATAAAAACAAAATGCAATGCGTAAAATATCGCTGAATGCGAAGGTCAATGGTACGAATTGCTTTGTAACAGCTTGAATTACATTGTTATTTATATACAAGGACTGGTATCTATCCCAAAAATGAAATATAAACCTCCGGGAAATTGTGCAATCGACCAATCTGCATAGTAAAGTTTGCTTTATGTATAAAAAAGATGAAGCAAGTTTTACTGTGTAGATGGACCTTTGACCGTTCGGGTATCAGATACCAGTAGCTACTTTTTCCTGGTCTTTACAAATTGTGTTTCGTTCTCTACTACATGTACTTGAATCATGGAGAGAGGCATACCTTGTAGTTTATAAAAAATCGATGAATCGCCTAATTGGTTCCATTTTTATGTTAGTTGTAAAAATTCGTAAATACTTGATAGAACGAAACAAAGCTTCTTAAATAGTTTTAAAACGTTAAACTTTTAATAATCTGATCAAAGAATTGCAAATACATATATTTATAAATTCAATGAGTTGCGAAAATCAGCGACTCGGGAGACAAACACTGCTTTCCGACTTACGCAATGTAAGCCCACTACACCATAAGAATAGTTTTTTCCTTAAACTTGTAATATTAGTAACACTTAAACCAAACTAATTGATAGCATTTTCAAGTGAGCTGAATTTCAACGTAGAACGAAGATAGAAATGTCAAAAACGTAGAAAGAAAACACAACACAACATATACATCTCGTTACAATGAGAGTGAGATTTAAAAAAATAAAGGTTGCAAGGCAAGAAATATATTGGTTGCACTGATTTCAAGTCAGCGACTCTAACCACTCGATCATGGAGGCGGAATTTACTAGGTATAAAGAATATTTTTAACCGCTAATCTGAATTACACACCCAAAATCTATGAAGAAAATTACAATTAAGATATTCATAAAAATAATCATAACACGGCTGAATAGTTCTACAATACTCTCAGAACCTCTCATCAACACGAATTACGTCAACACTTGTATACCGTGATTTATTAAATATTTAAACACAGTTTTGTTTTCTGTCTGTCTGTACATATATAAAAAGCGGTCTGGTTTAAATAATGATATAAAACAGTGTTTTTCTAGTGTTAAGCTAAGCTGTCATTTCAGGCAAAAGGGTGAGACCAGCATGGTTTTAGTTTAAAACTAGATGAATGTTCAGTAGACCACTTGTTTCGCCCTCTTACACTTTGTCAGAATAACCAATAATTTTGTGACAAAATTAGTACAAAAAAGGGCATAACTCTGTCAGATATGACCTTAACCTACAGAATATGGCAGCATCACGACCCTTTTGTCATAAGCAATGCAAATTGAAAGTTTGATGAAGAAATCTTAACAAATGGCAAAGTTATAGCCAACGTTAAGTTTTCGGGACAAAATCAAAGTACAAAGAGGGGCATAACTCTGTCAAATATGACTTTGACCTACACAATTTGGCGGCGTCACAACCCTTTTGTCAAAAGCAATGCAATTTGAAAGTTTGATGAAGAAATCTTGACAAATGGCAAAGTTATAGCAAACGTTAAGTTTTCGTGACAAAAACAAAGTACAAAAAGGGGCATAACTCTGTCAAACATGACCTTGACCTACACAATTTGGTGGCATCACGACCCTTTTGTCAAAGCAATAAAATTTGAAAGTTTGATGAAGAAATCTCAAGAAATGGCAAAGTTATAGACAACGTTAAGTTTTTGTAACGGACCGACGGATTGACGGACCGACGGACAAAGCGATACCTATGTATCGCCTTTTCTCCGAAAGGGCGACACAAAAATTGCTGCTGAAAGTATGCTGACATATTGCGCGAATGTTTTCACACAGATTCCGCGCGTCATTGGAAAGGTCACGTGATGCTTTTAAACTATGGATGTTTTGTCTCTTCAACTATGGCTTTAAAAGACTTTAGACCACGGTTTTACATTGTATTGTGCAAACGGCACATGGAACTGTAGGTTTAGCACTTAAACCTACGATCTAAAAGACTTATTGTGCACTTGGAAAAAAACCCCTAGATTAAAGTCTTAAACCACAGTATAAAGTACATTTGTATTAGTATTAGCAGGTCATGTGACACTTTAAACCATTGTGTCAGCTAATTTGACTGGCTGTCCCCTAACAATGGGTTTAACAGACTTTAAACTATGGTTAAAGATTTATTGTGCAAACGGCACATAAAACCATAGGTTTGTTTAAAAGAGTTATTGTGCACTTGGCACGTAAAACCCCAGAGTACAGCCTTAAACCACAGTTAAAAGTATAAATCGTTTTAACGGGTCACGTGACACTTTAAACCGCGTTTGCAGCTCATTTGATTGCTTGTCTCTTAATCTACGGGTTAAACAGACTTTAAACTGCGGTTTTAGACTTCAAACCACGGTTCAAGATTGCACCAGGAACTATGGATATGAGGTGTTAAACTATAGGTTTAACAGCTAAATATATAGTTTAAAGGATTAATGTCCATTTCGCTTGCCATACTAATCGTCCGGAAATTTGTAATTAACTTTGGAATCAAGGCAAAAACGAAATGTAAAGAGTGTACGCGTAGATGTTTCACAAAAGCAACCATTCGTCGCAAACATTATCTATGCACATCACTATTGTTGTTTTTTTAGCGTAGAAGTATATGAATTTTACTTGCATCATTGCAGAGTTTTTTATAATAATTTCATAGAGTAAAAATATAATTTTTTGCACTCACCATCACCCCTTGTTAATCTTTGTAATGCTTCTGTTTCTAAGAGAGTAGCATGGTAGTACTATGAATTATAGGGATAGGCGTCCATGTAACATCCAAGTAGCATCGAAATTCTATATGTTTGATTTAGTGTGCTACACCCTTTATTTTGAAGGTGATGAAAGGCTTATGGTTCTACGTCCAATATTTGGAGGGAAGAGTAAAAATGCATGAGGAAACAGACATTCGGGATTTGAGTTGGGGTTGGAGCCGAGGTTTTTAGGGAGTTTAGAGTTTTCGTGGTTTTTGTGTTTGGGCTTTTGGCTAACATCATTTAAAATCTATTTCTGGAATTATTAAGAGTTTTTATTTGAAATTCAAAGGAGCGGAATTAAAGTGGCACGAGTGATTTATTTTCAAGAACTTTTTGTGCAAAACTGTTGTTTATCTAGACTAAGTTAGATTAAAAGTTATGTATATTTGGACATTTTGTTAGAGTCTAAATATCTAAGCGGACAATTCGTAAAACTATTAAAAAACGTACCGAGAAAAAAGTTCGTCGTAAACGTATAGCTTGTAATGCAAATTGATGACAAATATTGTTAGAGTAATACGAGCTGTACACAAACATACTGGATGTCTTTTAAAAATCACGAAGCCTTTCAATTTCATGTTGGTGGAACGTAGCCCCGTTTCTTCAGAGGGTTAAACGACAAACCTGTATCTGCGGAGGAAAAGGACGGACAATATTGATAAAATAGCAAACAAACAGGCTAAGTATGGCACATACGAGGCTAAAACAACAAGCCGACGAAGGATTATGAATTTCTTCACCTGGTGAAAGAATTCAAAGATTTGAAAGTACGCGGTAAGTTTACTTACACGTCAAAATGTTGCTCTACTTTCGGTTTTTGCAAGCACTGTCCGCCAATTTTCCTCCGCCGATACAGGTTCGTCGCTTATCCATCTGAAGAAACGGCGCGACGTTCGACCCCCTGTTACCGTGAAATTAATATTTTTTCATTGAAAACAAGAATTTCAACGTAACCTAAAAATATTCCTTACGCTATGCCATTCACTTTCGACGTATATATATTTTGTTCAATGCATAGTTAGTCGTGCATTTGAAAGTGCTCTTATTTCAGAAAAAAGCGTTGTTGAGTGTATTAGCAAACAAATGATTTTGGCTTATTTCATGTAATATATCTCATTTCAAATTTTTATGAATCTTTTAAAATCCAGAATAAGGCTCGAACAAGAAATTGCTATAATGCAGAACAAAATAGAACATCATAACTTAAAATGGTCGATCCTAGGTTTAGATGTGGATGAAGTGTCATCTGGCCATTATTAAAAAAATATTTTAAAATAAAAACAAAATAAAAGAACAGATAGAACAAGAAATGATAAAAAAAAATACTCCAGTACATGTACATACGTACATGTATCAATTTTTATCTCCCTCTTTTGCAAGTATGACATGAAGACACGAGAATCAGCCATTTGTTTCCCTTTTTTCTCATCTCTTTTCTATTCTATATCTTTCTTTTAGTCAGAGCAATTATAATAAGATATTTCATACAAATATTGCATGAACAAGAACGTGAGATCTTCTCGTCCTCTCCTTTCAACTCTCTTCTTGCTTTCATTGACTAATCTCTATCACTTGTCATAATGTATATGTATGTCTCAAAAATAAATGATAAAAAAAAAAAAAAAAAAAAAATGATTTTGGCTTATTTCATGTAATATATCTCATTTCAAATTTTCTATTCCCGTCACTGCCTTGCTGTTATTTGAACTCAACTGGGTAGGGATGCATTATTTGCACGTAGCTAGATTTAAGGAAGGAGTGCAGTTGGTATACGACGTGTGTGGCGGCCCCCGCAAAGGTCGTCTGGCTTTTCACTTGAGTAAAACTTGTCCAGTCTTCACTAAACATAATCACTGTGATAATAGGCTTAGATCTCAGCCAAGTTTGATCATCTTGCTAGATCGTCCTGTTTACGAAACTCAGATGGTTAATTATTGTCCGTCAGTTGTAAGCAATTTTGCATATAAGAACTGTTCACATTTTATCTTTGAAAACCGCAAAAATATTCTATTCTTGTCTTTTTTCATAACAATATGCAATACAGATATTGCCCAATTGCAGCAAACCAGCTCTATTCGCTCTATAGCTCAGAAGTGTTTGCATATTGATCACAAAATATGATCAATAAAGAAGACATGCGTCTCATTTTTTTTGTCGAATTAGGAAAATAGATATCTCTGAATATTTCCGATTGCAAAGCGTATTTCTTTTTCTTATTATCTTGTGAACGTTTCCCACAATAGTTCTTCAAACATAGCAACTGACAGAATTTTAACAAAGCGACATTTTACGCTGTCAAGTGGATTTAGGTTGAAGCTTTTTTCATTGGAAATATATGTCCACACATAAGTCATTGTTTTGATGGGGTTTACACATTCATGTACAAATCAAAGTACAAGAACTCGTAAATGGGCAATTTGCATTCACAAGAGACTCGCACTTGCGTGGGGTTTATAAAAATAGATCGCAGGAATAACAAAATGTTATGATAAAAGAGCACTGATATTGCAATAAATATAGAGCATACTAAACAACAACGTTTTGTTAACAAATGTTTGTACGAGATCAATGCATTGTATGCATAGTCAAAGTGGTCATGTGTTTTCAAGTAAAAAAATAATAACACATAGATTCTACTTAAATGTACATAATTAATAATTTGAAAAAAGTACAAATGCAGTAATTAATGGGAGACAATTATATTATAGCTTTTGATTCACATACCTATGTGTAGGCTATCGGTCTTTCCCGGTTTAATCTAGCATAAAGTGTAGAATCCTATAACACAACAGCTTATCATTTTGAATTCCAACAAATCTCGTCCCGTTTGTCAGTTAAAAAAGAAGCATTTCTGCAATAAACAACGATTTGACGCGCGACATACATTATATATGTCTGTATGTCAGTCCGTCCGTCCGTCCGTCCGTCCGTCCATCTGTCAGGATTTAGTATTTTGACGTAATGTTAAGCTCCACCCATTTTTGATACATTGAAACCTACATCAAACTCCATGACAAGGAAACAAAAACACAACTACTGCTCATTCTATAATTATTATAAACTAATACAATCATATCATTCAGCAAATTAATGCAGCTTTAAAGTTACAAGCTCAAAACTATCAGTGGCTAAATATATTCAATCACAAATTATATGTCCAAACTACATTTGTACATGCTGATCGTCACGTTTTACCTCAAGACAGGTAAACACAAGAGGCACATAAGGGCCAGTATCGGTCTACTTGACTAACTGGACTGTTGGGAGTAAGTTTTGTGGAAATCGTTTGGAATAGTATCAGGGAAAAGCTAACAGAGGTCACTGTGACTTTGACCAACTGACTCCAAAAACAGTTGGATCATCTGCTAAGTAAGTAAGAATCAACCTATGAAGATTGAAGACTAGATAACTCGATCTCTAAGTATATAGCAGAAAATGATTTTCAAAGTTCGTGTCACTGTGACCTTGACCTTTGACCCTAAAAAGAGTAGGGGTCGTTTAACCAATTAGATGAATCATCCTATGAAGTCTTAAGACTGCGTGTGATTTAGCTCTCAAGATATTGAGCTAGAAAGAATTCAGGTCGCTGTGACCTTAACATTTGACTCACTGTCTCCAAAACAATAGGGATCATCTACAGGTTGCATGCCAATTTCGTAGTGAGTTTCATGAAAGTCAAATGAAAATAGTGACCTGTAGAATGTTATCAAGGAAATGTCTACAATCAGACGGACGGACAAACGGAAGACGGACAAATCATCATGGAATCAGCTTTGCTTGGACTTTGTCCAGTATAGCTAAAACAGTACAAGAGCCTTATGTGTCTATCAATACCTTAAATTGAATTTAGTACTAAATATTGTTTTGACACGAAGCAAGGTTTGTATTTTGATTGAATCATTGGTCTTTTTTCTGCCTATCACCAGGTTCGTTCATCTTGATCTCTTTAATACATTTCATGATCAGGATGACTTATATTGTCACATTATCTAGACACTGTAAAAGAAAATCGGCTTATTCTAACCTCAAATATTACATCAATTTGACAAAACTTTAGCTAGCAGTAAATGTGATACAATGAAGCAGAAAAGTAACTTATCAAATTCTGAAGTTCGGAAGACGGCAAACTATGCAAACTGGATTTGCTTAATTTATTATATCAATACATCTTTAGACTGCTGCAGGATGTAATATGCACAAAGTCTTAACATTTAAATAGATACTTCTTAAATTTATTTTAATCGCTTCTTGTTTTCAGACTGACCTTTCCAGGGTTTGTAGGCTGTGGTTTACACTGAATACTGGAAGACTGTCGGTAGATAGATAGATAGACTTATTTTAGTATATCATAGATGTACAAACATGGTTAAAACAAACATGATGCATACATATACAGATAATTAGATGTATGCTCTTAGCTGCCAAGCAAACTGACAACACACGTGCGATATTGTGAAAACTTCAGTTAACACAATTAGTGGACGGGGGAACTATAAGTGAGTTATGTTAACTTAATAAACGAAATAACTGCGGCTGTCTATCTATTTATTTCGCTTATTCAGTCACTATTAAACTGTAACTTATACTTTAATACTTTAACTTTACGCACAATCATTTTAAGGGTAATTGCAACGTCATGAAATCAAGCTTGTGTACATTTTCGTGAAGTTGGCAGCCTGGCAGCGTGAAGTAGGCCGCCTGGCAGCCTAGCAGCCTTTTATTTTGATACTTTATATTTTTATTTTCACATTATGATTCTTCTTTTGGCTGCCACATAGTTTTTCGCTGCCAGCAGCCAAAACTTTAATACACTAACGAAAACTTTTTAAAGGAGTAGATACAATTATTAGCGAAAACTCTTCTAGCAGCGATTAATTGTATCTATGCATAGTTCATGTTTCTGTTGCATTTAAAAACCCCATTTTATACAATTTAGCAGAATCTTTAAGTTTGAAGTTTCCGCTGCGACATTAGTTTTGGCTGCTGGGCTCCTAGCGAAACGTCTGCTAGCAGCGAAACCTCTTCTAGCAGCGAAAACTAAAGAATATAAAATCAAAAAATCAAAATGAAAGGGCATGTGAAATAATTGTATCTATGCATAATTCGTGCTTCTGTCGCTGCTGAGCTGCTGGCAGCGAAATGTCTGCTAGCAGTGAAAACTCGTCTAGCAGCGATGACTAATGAATATAAAATATAAAGTATCAAAATAAAAGGACGTGAAAATAACTGTATCTGTGCATATTTCGTGCTTCTGTCGCATTGAAAACCCCCATTTGATAAAATCTAGCACCATCTGTAAGTCCGAACTTATCGCTGCTGTTTTGCATGCTGACAGCCAAAACTCTACGGCATTCAGTCAAAAATAATCATAATGTGAATATAAAAATATAAAGTATCAAAATAAAAGGCCTGTCGAAATGTCATACTGCTGACTTCACGCTACCAGGCTGCTGGGCGGCTGACTTCACGCTGACAGGCTGCTAAGCTGCTGACTTCACGCTGCTAGGCTGCTATGCTGCTAGGCTGCCAGGCTGCGAAGTTCACGCTGCTAGGCTGCTAAGCTGCCAGGCTGCCAAGTTCACAAAAATCGTGTGTATTGCTATTTTGAGTAAAAGTTCTACTTATCTTTATAAAGCTCTTCACCATTTCATGTGTTCAGGAAGTTTTTTCCGATATACTATACGTGTACACTTGTCAAAATGATTGGGCATAGACATGAAAGTTAAAATGGTCCATTTTCCTTTCAACCAGAAAGTGTAAACTCTTTTTATGCAAACTGAGTGCTTCCTTTAGTTTGATTTGCCTTCATTCAAAAGTTATTTGCCATCTTCCGAACAGTTCAATAGTATATATGCAAAGTTGTAATAATATGTACTTCATATCACTGATCATTTCAATCACAGCTTTAAGGTGTTCAATTACATTTTATGAAAACTTTCGTTCAAAGTTTCAACAGATAAATGCTGTAAGAACAGATGGACAACAACATAGTTCTTCAGTGTGTTTTAATATTATTAAATATTATTACTTCGGCAAAATTGAAGGTGAAGTTGTGGATGAACGTTTCTCAAAATATGGCGGGTTCTTCTACCACCGGTCACCTCCTCGTGGCTTTGAACACTACAAGCCAAAGTCAATATGTCAACGGTACCAAAATGGATATCATTTTGCGTCACTGTATAGTACCGAATTTAGAATACAAAAAATGTACCAATTTATTCGGCATATACACTGGATACTTTCTCTTGTCCTTCGGGGCAACCAACAAGAAGAAGTAAATGTTTTATTGAACCACAGGTATGTTTTCCCCGAACTTTGTCAATTTCGATTCATCAGTATTGGTTGCTTATAGCAGGAATTTCCGTCATTGAAGTGAAGGTTTAACTGTACAAGACTTTTCTTCCAGTATTTTACTGGTCTGACTAATACTACAGAAATGTATTGTATATATGATATGTAGTTAAGCCAGATAGTTATTTGGAAATATTGTTGTGATCCTTTCATACCGTTAAATAAAACGATACTTTAAAATCATTGCAACATTTTTAACTTGTTTAATATGGCGTAACACTTGCACAAACACGCTACCGGCAACTTTTGTAATTTGACGTGAATCTTAATACATGCAAGCAGCTGATGAATATTAAAGAGAACAGCTGGATTCAGTTATGTCGCCTAGTAAAACATATTAGCATATAACTGAAAGATGGAGTCTATCGCCATCCCCAATCCTCCTGCTAAAAAGACGGACAAATGACGTTGATCATCGTTGCATATCACACGAGTTGAACAAATGATATCAAATCAATAATAATTATTTTTCATAGAAGCTTTTTAGTTAAGGGTGGACTAGCCGTATTTGAATGATAAAATATTTTACAGCATGATTTCAATTAAAAAGTGTGTTAATTTGGATTGAAGGTTTGTCTAGAAAATTATTATGATCAACAGGTTCTTGACGAACGATCTATACCGAAACTTTCCGTGCTATTCCGTAATTAACATCTTTTGCAGCTCACTGGAACGGGATTGAGAGATATGACAACAGAGGGTTCACTATCCAACACATATAAAAAAGTGCAGGCAATTAACATCGACTGTCCTAACACAAACTACGACAGGGGTCATCTCAACCCAAACTTTTACCAGTGTGGTGATAGTCGTACAGCAACTTTCACTCTAACAAACGCTGTTCCACAAGATCCTTGCTTTAACATACAGATCTGAAAGGACATGGAAAAGATGGCAAAAAGTGCAATGCAAATACACTGCAATTTTGCAGGAGCTAAAAGGTACTTTACAAATAATTTTGACACATAACATTTTAACTTATTAAAATGAGACTTATTTATAAAACATACAGTATTAATTATAAATGTTATTAGATTATTATTTATTATATTTATAAGTGAAAGTTATTAATATATGTAAATGAGAATAGACAGTACTGTTAAGCACTGAGATACCTATTAGGTCCCCACAGTTGTGTTGTAGCCACCGTCGTATAAAAAACTTTTATTATTTATATAAGTGGTTGTGGTGATGATCATGGTGGTCATGGTGGTACAATAAATTGAGGATAATGTACCAGTGTCGTAACGGATATTTATGTATCCAAAAGTTAACGACAATTGCATAAGAAAGATTTCTTTCCTTAAAAATATACTTTGTATTTACACAATGAATGTGGAGTCTACCGCTGCATCAGTGTCAAATTATTCTAAATGTTCTGTAGCGGTAGTAGTTGTTGTTGTTGTAGTAGTAGTTTAAGTGTGTGTAATTCATTTATGTTTTCATTCAAACTTGACAGCAGTGCCCTGTATAATACAGTATGACACTGTTGGAAATCAGTTCAGTCTATGGATCAGAGTGACAAACTGTAAGAAAAGTCCGCCTCCGTGGGCGAGTGGTTAAGAGTCGCTGACTTTAAATCACTGTCTCATAATTACCGTTCATGACTCTTTATGTGAGAAACTTTGGATCCAACAATCAGTGCAACTACATCAAGATGTCGTCAAGGTCACCCATGCAATTGTCACGGTAAAAAATACACTGACTGGAGCAACAACTGGGATTACTGCTGTAATGGTCAAAGCAGTTTTGAACGGAAAACTAGCTACTCTTGGTGCTATACTAGTCCCTCAAAGAAGTGGGCTTATTGTTCAGAGAGAAGTTCGATGATATCTATTTCCGGGCGAAAATGCAGGGCTAACCATGAATGTGGAACACATAGCAAAGGCTATCACTGGTGTTACACCGATACGAATGACAACTGGGACTATTGTTGTCAGCCATGGCATGAATGTGATTATCACGGTGAGAGTTATAAATGGTGCTACACTGGATACAAAAAGAAATCGAGGTGGCAAAAATGCAAATATTAAACACGAATCTTTATGTATATACCCGGTAATAGCAATTCTTTGACATAGACTACTGTCTAATTGTCTCCATTCTTTTAGAAATATTTGTTCTAAAATAGACAGATATTGGAAATTTGTAAATAGTTCAAGGGCTTCTACGGAAGCGTATAATGGTCGACAGTTACTGTTTATATCAACTAGACATGTGTGTGGTAATATGTTGACTTTGCTTGATAATATTTTGCAATTGTGCGTTATGTCATGATAAAATAAAACAATTGATTAAAAACAGAGCTGTTTGTTTTCGTAACACGTTAGACGTCAAAAAGCAATCACAATATAATATCTTGCTAAAACTATTACTAAACAAACTTTTTCCCGAATACGACACATATTATTTGGCAAATCAAGTTCTTATCTGACGTATATTTCTCGCGCAAAGCTGAAACCGAAAACAATCATTTACTCTACAGCCCTCGGCTATAATGAATTACAAGAGGGCCAAGATGGTCCTATATCGCTATCCTGTCCCAAAGACAAAAAGTAAGTCTAAAGTCATGATCAATGCCAACCGCTGACAATTTTTAAAATCTCTTTGCGAAACGGTAAACACATTCCAAACGTAGGTTTAAAATCAATGTACAAAGTGACCTAACTTTTGACCAGATGTTACGCAGTTTCGGTCTTGACTAAAGTTCACCAAGACAAACTTTCAATATGACTGATGCCGGTGTGTCAAATGTGGCATCTAGAGTTCGTAGGTGTTTCTATTATTTTACCTGGTGTCCTACTTTTTGACCCCACGAATCCCAGTTTAAAACTAAACATAGAGTTCATCAAAACAAACATTCTGATTAATTTTCAAGATAATTTGATTCAAAATGTAAATTCTAGAATGTTGATGTTCTATGAGTTCATCTTGTGATCTAGATTTTATGGTGTGACCAAATTTCAAACTTGACATAGCATTTATCAAGACATCCAGGGTGATTGGGTGCAAATTTGGCTTCTGGAGTTATCACGAGGTTTTTCTATTTTTTTACCTGGTGTCCTAGGTTTTGATCACACTTTATATAGTTTCTTTCTTGTCCTATATTTTATCAAGACAAACATTCTAACCAATTTTACGGTTTGGTTGGGTACAAATGTGGTTTCTACAATATTTGGAATATTTTTTATTATTTGACATGGTCTATGATTTGACCCCGCGTGACCTGGTTTCAACCTTTGGTCGAGAGATCATCAAGAAAAATATTATGACCAATTTTCATGACGATTGTTCTTATAGAATTTTCAGACGGTAAGTGTGGACAGACAGACAGACAGGCAAGCAGGCTAGGGTGAGCTCAAAAGAGAACATTTACACCAGCTATCTACTCTAGTTTCACCGATGTCGGAGCTAAATATTAACTCATTTTCAGTAATAAATTATCTTACACAAGCAAGATAAATCTTTCATACAATAACTATACCGTTCAAAATGATTTTACTTGCTGATTCTTAAGGAACGAATGCTACAATTATCATGCAATATTTCTATTACTATCTTGCATTTTCCCGTAAGATTTCAAACATGATGCGATATTTTCGCATCAAATCTACATAAATATCTAGCAACTGGCGACCATTATACGCTTCCGTAGGCTTTAGAATAAGAGCTAACTGTTAACATGCTTGTTTTGATTCTCTCTTTTTCTGTGGGCGTCTGGCATTTTCTGCAATATTTACTTGTTAATATGAATAGTGAAGAGAATTCTACAGAACATGTGGTGTGCATTCTCTACTTTCTCACTGTTCTTGTATAACTATACATTATAACATGTACTGATGCGTATATTATTAGAATGATACATTTGAACAATCAATTCATTTCGCAAAAGTCTTTAACTTCGGATATTAATCATAAGTATTAAGTTGAGAAAGACACACTGTTTGAAGATTATGATAAACTGGGAGACTTAATTTATCGCTGTTCAAGACAATTTCCTGTCAATGAAAAACACACAGAGTCCTATACCTCAGAATGTGTTTGTTCATACATTTATAAGTCGGTACGAGTAGTCTTACAGTTGTGAATGCAACGAGTTCTACGGAAGTGTATAATGGTCGCCAGTTGCTAGATATGTATGTAGATTTGATGCAAAAATATCGCATCATGTTTGAAATCTTACGGGAAAATGCAAGATAGTAATAGAAATATTGCATGATAATTGTAGCATTCGTTCCTTAAGAATCAGCAAGTAAAATCATTTTGAACGGTATAGTTATTGCATGAAAGATTTATCTTGCTTGTGTAAGATAATTTATTACTGAAAATGAGTTAATATTTAGCTCCGACATCGGTGAAACTAGAGTAGATAGCTGGTGTAAATGTTCTCTTTTGAGCTCACCCTAGTCTGCTTGCCTGTCTGTCTGTCTGTCCACACTTACCGTCTGAACATTCTATAAGAACAATCGTCATGAAAATTGGTCAGAATATTTTTCTTGATGATCTCTCGACCAAACGTTGAAACCAGGTCACGGGGGATCAAATCATAGACCATGTCAAATAATAAAAAATATTCCAAATATTGTAGAAACCACATTTGTACCCAACCAAACCGTAAAATTGGTTAGAATGTTTGTCTTGATAAAATATAGGACAAGAAAGAAACTATATTACGTGTGATCAAAACCTAGGACACCAGGTAAAAAAATAGAAAAACCTCGTGAGAACTCCAGAAGCCAATTTTGCGCCCAATCACCCTGGATGTCTTGATAAATGCTATGTCAAGTTTGAAATGTGGTTACATCATAAAATCTAGATCACAAGGTGAACTCATAGAACATCAACATTCTAGATTTTACATTTTGAATCAAATCATCTCGAAAATTAATCAGAATGTTTGTTTTGATGAACTCTATGATTAGTTTTAAACTGGGATTCGTGTGGTCAATAGTAGGACACCAGGTAAAATAACAGAAACATCTACGAACTCTAGATGCCACATTTGACACACCGGCATCAGTCATATTTAAAAAGCTTGTCTTGGTGAACTTTAGTCAAGACCGAAACTGCGTAACATCTGGTCAAAAGTTAGGTCACTTTGTACATTGATTTTAAACCTACGTTTGGAATGTGTTTACCGTTTCGCAAAGAGATTTTAAAAAATTGTCAGCGGTTGGCATTGATCATGACTTTAGACTTACTTTTTGTCTTTGGGACAGGATAACGATATAGGACCATCTTGGCTCTCTTGTAATTCATTATAGCCGAGGGCTGTAGAGTAAATGATTGTTTTCGGTTTCAGCTTTGCGCGAGAAAAATACGTCAGATAAGAACTTAATTTGCCAAATAATATGTGTCGTATTCGGGAAAAAGTTTGTTTAGTAATAGTTTTAGCAAGATATTATATTGTGATTGCTTTTTGACGTCTAACGTGTTACGAAAACAAACAGCTCTGTTTTTAATCAATTGTTTTATTTTATCATGACATAACGCACAATTGCAAAATATTATCAAGCAAAGTCAACATATTACCACACACATGTCTAGTTGATATAAACAGTAACTGTCGACCATTATACGCTTCCGTAGAGTTCATCATCATGTTTTGTCTCATTTATGTACCATTTAAGTACAATTACTCACATGCATCAATACCATACCGACTTCATGTAAACATCTTTTGAAAAAAACTTAATATACAAGTTACACTACACCGAGTACGAGCATCTAATTTTACTGGCGCCAGTCATGAAATTTATATACATATATTAAAATAATCATGTGCCTGATTACGTTTGAATGAGAACGGCTCTTTTTCTGTTTCTGCTGATGTAGTTTCCACACGTAAAATCTACAACATGTACACAATATATGAATTCCAACGAAATTTTGTTACTTCATTTATATAAGCAATTTCTTATCCTTGTTATTTAGCCAATATAATTACATGACACACTAGATGTCAGTCCATGAACATGAAATGCAAAATTTAGATGACATCTTCTTTTAAGCGCTTCGAATCAAAATGTGTAACTTGGACTTTGAATAAATGTGTAAAATATCACAAAATACATGTATATATAAACTGCACTGCAAATTGAAAGCATTTTCAATACCTGATGAATGACTTTGGAGTGATGTAACCTTTTGACACTTTTATAAAAACAATTACTGGGTGCAGGAAATACAATCATCACATCTGCCATGAAACTGTAAAAATGTCCTTTTGTGAAAACAATTGATATTTTTAAATATTCGGGCATGCTTGTTTTTCAACTTGTACTTTTCACTGTACAAAAGTCAACAATAAAAATCATTGTTCTGGAATATTAACAGCTTGACAATCGTGACCCGTCGTATGCATTTTTAAGATATATACTTACATGTGTATTAGTTCCTTGTGTTTGAGAAATGAAATGAAGTTCATGGAAAACGTTCTGATGAATTAGGTTTTTAAATAACAATATTGTATTACAGCCGTGAAGGGATGTGTATTGTACATACATTTAAAACTTGAGTTGGCCATCTGTTGTTTGAGAAATGCTGAAGTATTGCTTTAGCCATTTTTGGAAGGTAGTTATAATTAATAATCAGCTTCATTGGCTGCCAATATGATTTACAACCTTTGGAACGGGCCGAGACACAGCGCACTATTCATCTCGGTCTCCACACGAAGTTCAATATAGTACGATATATAAGATTCAGGTCAATCTCACAAAACAAATTAGCAAGTTTTCTAAAACATCTGTCTTCAAGAATTATCATTGTAAACGAATTTGATGCTTTTACGTGTCTCATTTGAAAAATGAAATCTTTTTACACCGTATTTTCATTATTTATGAGCTGAATCCGGATTCTATCTCAAGTCTCAAATTTGATTGAGTAATATATAACTAAAATAACAAATAGAACAATAATAAAACTGTGTACTATTTATTATAAAAAATGTTGATGTTAACTATTCTTACACTTTTGTGGCTTCTTCATGACAATGTGTTGTTAAGACGGTACTTCATTTTTTTTAAAAATCATTAAGATATACTGCGATGTATTATAACATGTACTTTGCAATGTTAGGGATGTTCTTCGAAAAATAAATTCGCCGGTAAAACATCTTTATTGTTAAGGTCATAAAAAGAGCATCACTGATAAAGTGTTGTTAACTATTCACATAAATTAATTCAGATATGTATTCGCGATTTAATTTATATTCTAACGCAGGTATTGACGTTTGTGATTAGTTGCGTCACCTAAATTTGCGACTAACGTATATAAAGTTGCAAAAGTCGAACGGCATTTTAATTATCGCATTTCTAACGCAGTATCGATGTGACGTCGTTTCTGATTGGTGACGTCGTTTAAATTTGGGACTATTAAATAACGTTTATATAGTGGCAAACTTCAAACGGCGTTTTAATGATCGCATTTGTACACATTGTGCGTTAGAACAGGGATAACTATTTAGTGATTTTGATATTTGCGACCGTATATACGGTTTTAATGGTCGCAAACAGTTTTAACAGCTCCGGCTAACGCCGTCGCCGTTAAAAATATTTGCGACCATTAAACACCGTATATACAGTCGCAAATATCAAATTACAAAACAGTTATTCCTATATTCTAACGCAGTACCGATGTGACGTCGTTTCTGATTGGTGACGTCGTTTAAATTTGCGACTATTAAATAACTTATATATAGTCGCAAAATTCGAACGGCGTTTTAAATATCCCATTCAGACACATTGTGCGTTAGAAAAGGGATAACTATTTAGTGATTTTGATATTTGCGACCGTATACACGCCTTTAATGGTCGCAAACAGTTTTAACAGCTCCGGCTAACGCCGTCGCCGTTAATAATATTTGCGACCATTAACAACCGTATATACAGTCGCAAATATCAAAATTACAAAACTGTTATTCCTATATTAACACACTGTGCGTTAGAATACGGTTAACAGTACCGATGTAACGTCGTTTCTGAGGTAACGTCGTTTAAATTTGCGCTTATTAAATAACGTTTCTAACGCAGGACCGATGTAACGTCGTTTCTGATTGGTAACGTCGTTTAAATTTGCGACTATTAAATAATGTTTATATAGTCGCAAAATTCGAACGGCGTTTTAATAATCGCATTTAGACACATTGTGCGTTAGAAAAGGGATAACTGTTTTGTGATTTTGATTTTTGCGACCGTATATACGATTTTAATAGTCGCAAACAGTTTTAACAGCTCCGGCTAACGCCATCGCCGTTAAAAAATTTGCAACCAATAAAAACCCTATATACAGTCGCAAATATCAAACTTACAAACAGTTATTCCTATATAGAGTCGCAAAAATCAACCGGCGCTTTAATTATCGCATTTCAACACAAAAGCGTTTATGTTTTATTTTGTAAAGAACTATATTCCAAAAAGTAACCTTTATCAAAGATGTCCTAAAACTTGCCCATATTGTGCGTTAGAAAATGGTTTACTATTTAGTAATTTTGACATCTGCGACCGTATATACATGTACGGTGTTAACGGTCGCAAACAGTTTTAACAGCTTCGGCTAACGCTGTCGCCGTTAAAAATATTTGCGACCATTTAAAACCGTACATGTATATACGGTCACAAATACAAAAAATACAGAACAGTTAATCCTTTATTCAAAGCTATTTTGGGGACTTTTAAGAATTTGAATGATTATGTTCTGATCAAACATATTCATATAAACTTATCTTTGCCATGAATGGTCAAGTACAAGAAAATGTTAATAAATTGTTTGATAAATACATTTTTCTTTTGAGAAGTCAAAGACAGTAACCAATATTTACTTTCGATATTCAATGAAATATTTTAGTTTCTTAAAGTAAATGATGTATTTATTATTATGTTTATCATCTATACTGCAGTGATAAATAAAGGGCATGATTATGATTATCATATCAAATGTGACTATTGATAAATGCCGATAATTGATTAAGTTAGCACCTGGCAGAGCTGTACATTCTTAATTGGTAAATAATTGGTAAAGAAAGCATGCTTGTCAGAACAAATAACTAATGGTCAAATATTTATTTCTCGAGTCAATGAAATATATGCAGGGATCGTCTCATGTTTTTGACTGAATTTATGTCTAAAGTTTGATAAGCCAAGTAGAAATATCTTAACTCATGTGCCTGGGGTTAAGTATTGCAAGTTGTCTCGTCAAGACTGTTAAGAACAGTAGCGTGCAACAAATGAATATAAGACCACTCCAATTCAAATGCTGCCCGCTAAAAGTCATTTGTTGCGCGCGTCAAATATGTCTTGCGCCTGCTGATCAGTAATAGACTTAAAGACCTCTACAATTTAATTAATAACAGAACAGAACATAACATAACTTTATAAATGCAAAAAAACAACAACAACAAGTAATCAGTTTCATGAGCATTTAAACAATAAATACATATACAAAGTATATACAATAATAATGTACGATAAAATGGCAAACATTAAACAAGTAGAACAAAGTAAAAGCTTAAAGTTGACATTTCAGCCTTAAGTAATAATAATATGATGTTTTGTGACTGACAATTAATAAAATAAAAAATTCATTTGTAGCGCGCAATAAATCAATTAAATTAGAGAGCTCTCCAGATATTTAAATATCTCTTCAAATCATCAAGTATATGTAGATTTGTCGTTCTATACATTTCAGAAGTCCAGAACCGTTCAAAAGGATAGGAGATACCATAGTATTTAATATATTTAATTGCATGTCAACAGGTAAGACAAGTTTGCGTGATTTCTTTGATATTATGCGACAATATTGAACTGACACTCATGATTATTTCGTATGTGGTCGGTAATCTTCGGATAAATATAACAAGCGATTGATATAAAATATCAATTTCGTACTGTTCCAGATATTGCATTCCTCAATGGTGTAGTGACTCAGCCATTGGACTACCAATTCAGTGTATGCAGGTTCGGGTCTTGCTTGATATTTTGTTTTACATTGTTTAATCGTTTCGTTGCATTAAATATATTCACTATTGTCTATGTTCATCGCGGGGTTTCAAATTCTTTTAATTTCTATTTGAGCATTCATTCTCCGTCGTCCTGCAAACATTTGTATATAGAACTGAAAATGTAGACTAGCAAATCATTAAAACAGCTAAACGCTCTATAAAGATTGCCTCGGCTAATATATCGAAGGGTTTCGAAGATAAAGTGAATCTAACATTTTATGAGTTGTGGATAAGGAAATCCCACCCGAGGGTTGAGATACGTCCAAAAACGAGGCTGTGCCGAGTTTTTTTGGACGTATTTCAACCCGAGGGTGGGATTTCACACAAGTAAGAAGAAATTAGTGCAAATACAGGATGGGGATGAAAAAATGAAAATCAACTTTTTCTCGAATTTTTCTTTAAAACTGCTATAGATGGGTAGAAAATGATCTAACTAAGAAAATGAATACCAACAAAAAAACAAAAATAATATCAAACAGGGAATGCCACGTACCAAAAACGCAGCCTCCCCAAAACGAACCCCACATCACCCAGAAGTGCACACACACACACACACACACACACACACACACACACACACACACACACACACCACACACACACACACACACACACACACACTAGCATACAAAGCAAACACACGAGGACAAAACGAACAATTAAAGGAACACAGTGGGGCACCGCCTTGGAACGGTCAGTGGCAAAAAACACCACTGGGGAGCTTAAACCGGTTTATGGTGCGCACCCAACCTCACTCTTACCCCCACCATGTTCCAAAGTCACAGGACAGTGTAAATAAAAGTAATCCCTGCTAGGTGAATCTCTAACACACGTAATGGAAACAAAAGGCATGGTATGTAAAACACAAAAATGCTCGTGTATAAATATATTAAAAGCAAACCTTGAGAACCAAAAAACGTATGTACTCAATGCCTTTGCAGAAGGCAGAGCACCAAGAGAAACACCCTTAAGGGCCCGACGAAACAGGCCAGAGGACAGAAATCAAACAGTTTCGTCCCAGTGGGATTTAAAAACTGCCCATCACAGAGTCCTCCCCCTCTTCCGTCAGACACAATCAAAGAGGGAAGCATAGCGTCCAACTGTAAACGGGTTGAACACCAAACATGCGGTGTGTCTCAAAACAGTTGGGTCGTAACCTCTTTTAACAAAACGTTTTATAATTTTAGCAAATACAGTTGGAAAATTGCCATGACCCAAAATCTTACGAAGTTTGTAAACCACATCCCCATAAAAATCGGGTTTTGAAATACCTTCTCGCAGAAGAGTCTTTAGATTACTATTGAATTTCAAAACCAAATCAGAATTACGATAGTAAAATTTATCAAAATATTTACGCAATTTGTAATAACGGTAGCCCTGTTGAAGAAGTTTATTTGTAATATATTGATTACGTTCATTGAAATCCTCAACATGACTACACGCTCTGGCAAACCGAATAAACTGAGAAATGTATACCCCATAAGATGTAGCATGAGGTACATCCCCATCCAAATGGGGGAAATTTACAATACTAAAATTAAAATCATCCCTCTTGTCATAAATTTTGGTATGTATAATATTGTTATAAATAGAGAGATGCAAATCTAAAAATGAAGCACCAGTATCCAAATTGTTAGTTTTAATTAACTGGAGTTCCCGGGGATAAATAGTGTCCACCAATTGACCAAAAAACGGGTTATCCATATTAAGAATATCATCCAGATAGCGTGATGTATTATTAAAAGCAGTGATAATGTCTGCCTGCGTATCTGGAGAAAGACTCAACATAAAGTCTCTTTCATAACAATATAAAAACAAATCTGCGACAAGTGTGCACAATTTGTTCCCATGGGAATACCGATTACTTGTCTGAAAACTGCATTCCCAAACCTTATATAAATGTTGTTCAATAAAAAGGAAAGGGCTTTACAAACTTCGTCACAGGTCCACATAGTATAATGTTTAACAATACAGCTAGTAAAAAAAAGCTTTATCGAAATTGCAGTCGAGAAATGTAGCATTCTCCCTGGCAAAAGTCTTTTGAATTAGGGCAGTTAGCTTGTCATTT
Source organism: Saxidomus purpurata (assembly GCA_022818135.1). NCBI lineage: Eukaryota > Metazoa > Mollusca > Bivalvia > Venerida > Veneridae > Saxidomus > Saxidomus purpurata. The sequence goes on along the minus strand of JAFMSR010000022.1, from coordinate 108,688 downwards.
ATCAAATTATGTGGTAAAGTGGTATACAGAGTAGAAAAATCGTATGTACTGACTGAAGTTACTTTGTAATTATTAACTTTAAACTTATCCAGGATTTCGCCAGAATTTTTGATCGACCAAAATAAATGTTTACCAGAGTTTTCGTATACTTTATCACAATATCTTTTCACGTGGGCTTTTATAGCAGTTAGGCAAGATGTTAATAGTTTTGAAATATTTGTAGTGGTACAAGAGCTTGAATTAGCGATGAAACGAGCTTTATATGGTTGTTTATGTAATTTAGGAATCCAGTACATAGTAGGAAGTTTAATATGTTGATCATCTATACGAACTTTCAAATTAGAAACTTCACTGATGTGATCAGTGACCACATTTTGTTCAACGGAAGGACTCAATATATAAGCTTTAGTGCTATTTAGTTCGTTTTGTAAAACATTAATATAATGTAGGCGTCAAATGATGATAATATTGTTGGTCGCCTTGTCTGCTGGAACTAAGACATACTTAGAATGAAACTCTTGGATTTCCTTTTTCAGATGTCTTAAAGTAAACTTGGATTTTGATGGAAGTAGGTGTTCATTTGTTTGGTAAAATTTTATACGAGAATCGACAATGTTAAAAATACTTCGTTTCCAAGACGTTAATGCATTTGGATCAGCATTCTCACGACGACACCATTTAACACAAAAATTTTTGATGGATTCCGCAATATGACCACGACAAGCATGAAAATCAATAGTAGAAGGAATTCTGTATTTTGGTCCTTTAAAGAATAAATTACGAATACGCTTGTCTTTAATAATATCAAAATTACCAGTGATGACATGACCGGCATCTGAATAGCAAAATTTCGAGTTTTTACATTCGCAGTAAGAAGGGGTATTTGTTTGAACATCTAGGTCGGAAACAATTTTATTGTAATTGAATATAACATTTCTAACAGGTGTTTTATATTCATAACAGATAATAGGAACTTCGGAGTTTCGGAAATACTTAGGCACATATTCAATGACACGTCTATCACGAAATATACTGGGTACATCGATGAAGTGCATACCTTTATTAATGAAATGAATTTTAAGAAAATGTCTATCATGATCAGATTGAGTGTCAATGTGTGGACGGAGAACGTGTTGTGTGTAATTTTGGATAAGATATGACACAGTGTAAAACGGATCTGTTTGAATAACGTACTGGTCCGCTTCCTCGTCTAGTTTTTTAAGAGACTGAATAGATAAAGATGTGAGACGAGAAAGCATTGAATGTCTACCAGAGTTTGAAAGAATTATATCGAGGTCTGCAACAGAAATATTGACTTTTGATTTGCGCTTAATATTACCATTGCGTCTAATTCCATGAGACCTAGATTTACGTTTCCTAATATTTAAAATTGAAAATATATCGATATCAGGGTTTTTAGAGATATTACCTTCTTGATAAATATTATCATTTAAGCCCAACGGAAACGGTAACTGTAAATTTTTAATCCATTTGAATTCTGCTAAATGTCTGGCTTTGATTTTAAAACTAGATGTACAATTTATATCATAGACGATTTGCTCTACTGGCTGAATGGTTACCTGATCAATTGTATGGCCAGATTTACGAAAGTGTTGATATAAAAATGTAGTGAACTTGTTCCGACTTAGCATTTTGTAAGAATGCTCGCGGAAACGAATTTTTAAAGATCGCCCAGTTTGCCCAACATACCGAATACCACAATTGGGTGCGTTTCAAGTCAGTACATAAATCATGTGGGACGTATTTCAATCAACGTCAGAATGAAGTACCACATTAAAAGTTCTGCCGTTAACATTTGAGGTAATTGTAGACCTGTGCGATAAATGATTGCAACAACCGCACCTCTTAGCATTGCACTTGTTAATAGAACGGTACCCTCTACATATCTGCGGAAAATTTGTATGTTTTATTTTATATTTCTTCAGTATAGTAGAAGTTAAAGGTAATAGACGAATACGTAGATTATTACGAAAAACAGCTGGAGAATTAAAATTAGTACGTGGAATATAAAATGACTGTGCAGAATGTAGCTTTAAAGGAGAAAGGCAGATAGATGGTGTATGTCTTAAAAAAGTACTGTTGATATTAGGCAGATGTACAGATGATGCAGAGTGTAACCGAAGAGGTGAAAGAATTAATTTCGGAACTCTATTATATGTACTCATGTAATGTAATTTTGTAATACCATTCTGTGAAAAGTGGCGTTCGGGTAGAAAAGTCATCAGTATCAATTCGCCAAGTGAAAATGTTAAGCGACAATTAAACACAACCTGGTTAATCGCGCTGGAGGTCGCACAATACAATAGGACGGGATAACTAGCATGGACCCGAATGCCAGTGAACACAGAACCTTCAACACGGTATAAAATACTCCTCATCTTGACAGAGGCCGAGGGTTTAGAACGAATAACAATCCCTGAAGGATGAAAATATAACAACATTGATTGAATGTACGGGGAGACTTTTTACGGCCGCCACACGGCACAAACAACACAGTTGTGAGCATAAAAACAAAAATAATATCAAACAGGGAATGCCACATACCAAAAACGCAGCCTCCCCAAAACGAACCCCACAGCACCCAGAAGTGCACACCACACACACACACACACACACACACACACACACACACACACACACACACACACACACACACACACACACACACACACACACACACACACACACACACACACACACAATCATGTACACACACACACACATACACTACCAACACACACTAGCATACAAAGCAAACACACGAGGACAAAACGAACAATTAAAGGAACACAGTGGGGCACCGCCTTGGAACGGTCAGTGGCAAAAACACCACTGGGGAGCTTAAACCGGTTTATGTTTATTTCAAAAATAACAATTTTACAGCCATTTTTCGATTTTTATGTCTGCTTACAAATAACGTAAACATAGTCCGGCAGCGATGTGAGATAAGTTTATCTCACATGGGTAAATGCGCGGAAATATGTATCCCATAGGTGAGAAAACCCAGGGACAGACGGAAAAAACATTCAATAGACGGTGTTATTCTATGTAAGTCCTGAAATGCCATGAGTATCAATAATGATTATTGATACATAAAAAATAAAATCACAGACAACAAAGCAAAGTAATTAATGCAACAATGAAAAAATAAAAACAGATATCATAAAATATATTGAAGCGAAAAGTCAGTGTCACAAGTTATAAAAGAATAGCCATACTCCTATAAAAATTAAAATTATATGTGCAGGATTCGCACTCACGGAACTTTGCATACAAGTTAGGCATCTAACCACCGTCTCTGCAGTGTGAATTTCAGTCGGTGAAATGTATTTTCCGATATAATGATAAACTGAAATAACGAAAACACACCCGAACGCACCCGAAGATATTGGCGAAGATTAATGAGTGCCAGGTAAATATTGTCGCACAATACAAAAAACCGTTGCGTTCTTTGTTGGTCAACAATGTGTTTTAGTTCTTCTAAATGTACCGTTGACCAAATTAAAATAATCAACTACATTTGTATTTCCAAAACATTACATTCGGGCTGAAAAGAAGGTAAGTTTCTTATCAACCCTTTCTATTTATCTATAGATACTGCCTTCATGCCCCTTTCGGGTATTAACGAATGGGAGCGGTGGTGTAGAGGTTAAGGTGTCGGCCGCTCATCCCGGAGATTGCGGGTTCGAGCCCCACTGGGGTCACGACTGTACTTCCTCATATGACACCAGTACTGGTTGTTCCAGGAATCGGACTCGAGACTGACTCGATAAGCCACATGCTTTCTTCACAATCGAGCTAAAATAAATAAATATAAACTATAACGACAGGTGCGTGTCAGTGCAGAAAAAGAGGTTTTTTAAATGTTTAGAAGAGAGACTCATAGTAAAAACGTGACACTGTCGAAATACCCTGTACCTCGCACGTAATAACTTTCGGAGACTGAATACATTTGTATTCAACTAACCTTTCACCCTTGTGTATCTGCGCATCGTTAAACTATAATTTCACGCTGTAATCAAATCGAAACGCGTGACAAATTCAGTCTATTACTAAACTTTTCACACCAAAAACATAATAAAGCAACACGTACAATGATTTTGGCTTAACTATACTATTATAGTACTATTGAAAAAGTTTTACAAACTTAATGTTTGTAACACTACGAGCCTGCTAGCCATAAAATCTGCAGCATAGCTATCTTTGCTACTGTCCACCATACATGGCGTTTCCAGCACCTATCATTGACACCGGAATTAGCGGCTGTCGTAGCTCTTCCCAACCTGAGCGAATACAAACCTATGTTTAACCCATCCGCCACTACCTAAACCGCCGCAATCTTTCAAGTGTTTAGTCTCTAGCTCTAGTGTAATTAAAGATTTGTTTATGTAAGTTAATTTACAATACCCGGTCTGATACAAGGTAGAAACAGAAATGTTTTGTCAAAAATTGTAAGATTGGTCAGTTTGTTTGTAATCGTGCTTATTAGGTCCACCATCCTCTAAAGAGGCTATAATCGGTACGACTAGATTGGTCAGAAACAAGTAACGCCTTTACATACTATAGGGACAAGCGACTTTCCCCCTTTACTTATAACAATTTCGTTTCCGAATCGGTATTGATCCGTTTTACTCTTAGTTATTTTCCAAGAAAAATAATTATCATGAAATGTCATATTATTACATCTTATTGTATCTCATAAAATCTCAGGAAATTCGACACCCTAGCAGAATTATACATATGTCCCTTTCAAGTTAAATGTGTAGAATTAGAATACGTAGAACAGATGTTTGTCACTGTTCACGTACACTTAATGGCTCCTTTTTATTTACGGGTTTAGAATTGTTCCTTTTGGCTTTATCCAACAAGTTTTTCACGAATGAGTTATCGGTAGGATCCGGAAGCCCCTTCAAGCCATGGGACCATTTACTGCTGTAGATCGTCGCGGAAATAACTTGATCGAAATAATTTCCTGCTCAACAAATCGGTGAGATATAACGCCACATGAATAGGAGAGGCGAAAATAAAATTTCCTCCCTTTTCCACTATAGAGATTTCCCATTTCTTAAAGTATGACATGCATTTAATGTAAATGCTCTCGCTCCGTGAACCAGATAACCTTTTTGCCATTTTATCGGGTAAATCATTTAAACAGCAAGCCGGTATCCCCGCCTGGTTTATGTTGTCCATGATCGTTTCCATTGAGTATCAAGCCTGAAAAACATAAAACACCATTACGCAATTGCTACAATTTTCAGAGCCAAAAGGCCAAACTGTGAAGGCCTCCAGTCAAATATGCCATTCTACCCAAGCATCTGCTGGTCAACACGCCAGGCTGAAATTTAAAAATGTATTTAATAAAAGAAGCTGGATTCATACCGTCTGGAAAAATTAAAGACCAAAACCATGCCTTTTCGATATACTGAATGATTAGTCTCGGCGGCGGAACCTGGCCTGACCAATTCTGAGACAATCCCAGCGAGTGATATGACACGGTCGAGCTACGTCATTTTATATGATCGATTATTTTTAAGAAATGATTTTCATTTACATTGTTGTAAGATCTATTCAAAAGGGTAAAATAAAATATTTTAGAATAAAAAAAACCGGTCAGCGGAAGTTGTATAGACGATGCAGCGTTATAAGTATGTTATCGCATCGTCTTGGAGTCGACACTCTCTAATTTCGCATGGGTATATGTCAAATCAGTTATTTTATTGCGAACAGTGTTCAATTAGATACTCGTACATGTGTTTACCTATGGCCGGGCTTCGCCCGTATAAATATTCTGTCAAAGATACAGCCTTTCTTCAAGCATCAAATACGGCCTGACAAAAAAAAAAACAAATTCGTATTGTATGTAAGTGCAATACACACAGTTCCATCATTATTTGTAAGAGTGCATTTAATTAAGAAATAATTTATGGCTTGGAGTGCTTTATCGAAATTGAAGCATTCCTCGGAGGTGATGTGTCTGGCGGAATAATTCACGAGGGCGAAGCCCGAGTGAATTATTACGCAGACACATTACCGACTTCGCCCGAGTGAATTATTCCGCCAGACACATCACCTCCGGGGAATGCTTCAATTTCGATAAAGCACTCCAAGACATAGATTATTTCGATTCTTAGAAGCCGATTTTTTGAAAACTATCGTAACTACTACGGACCTTTTTTCAGTTCGGCGGTAATGTGTAAAACAGCATAAGTAGTAGCTGTTGGAATTCACTCCCCTATTCGGGCAACCATTCAAGATATCAAACATAACTATATTATACAAACTTATTTTAGTTTAATCATCTAATACATAAAATATAAAAAGAAATACCTGACTGACATTATGCAGAAGACGTCAGATTCAGAACCTAACAAAGCAGCCAATCGATTTAAATGCGTACGGTTAATTTGAACTGTACAAAGTTTTAACGTGAAGCAATGACGTCAGTGTGATTACGTAAACGTTTTCGTTCATACTTTTGTCTCCCGGAACCAAAACATTGTATGACTGTTAACCCTGAACTTCTTGGCCTTTTTTAAGAAAAACAAGGTGAGGGTATTCTAAGGTTTACTTGACGCAATAAAAATAATATTTAGGTTCTTAAACAAATCTTTTTCATGCGACTGATGTATTTATACTGATATCATTTCCATTTCTATATTTTATTTTTTGCGCGGGAGTAAATTAGAAAAGTCGGAAGGAGCTACTTCCATGTCCGAAACTCCGCCTACTTTTCCGAGTGCTTTAATCATATTAATGCACTCGAATTGACTATAGAAATATACCGTAGGCATATTAGAATTGGCCCTAAAATACACATGACGTTAATAACGTCGCATCTAAATGGGTCGTGACTACTTGTTTATACGATGACGTCAATACAATAATGTCACACACAACGCATAATTCGTGCTAAAAGAGTTTTTCTTTAATTTTACGCTGAAAATGTCATCTTAATTACATTTTATTTAAATATATATAATTAAAGGTACGCATTCGTCATATCCGACGCACGACTCGAGCAAATCCGGACTCCTAGGTCACGTAACTATTCTAATAACCATTTATATTATAAAAACTCATTTTAGTTTGATCATCTAATAAATAAGATATGTAAAATAACTGACTGTGAAATTATGCAGAAGACGTCCGATTTAGAACCTAACAAAGCAGACAATCGATTTAAATGCGCACCGCTAAACTGAACTGTAAAACGTTTTAACGTGAAGTAATGACGTCAGTGTGATTACGTTAACGTTTTCATTCATTGCTTTGTTATGTCTCTAGGAATCAGAACACAGCGTGTCAGTTGATCCTTAATTTTCTTGGCATTTTTAAAGGAAAATAAAGTGAAGTTTACTGTCACAATCTAAAAACATATTTAGGTTCTTAAATACAACTGCTTCAAGCGACTGATGTATTTATATAGATATAACTTCTATTTCTATATTTTATGTTTTGCGTAGGAGTAAAACGATTTTTATAAAAATATAAAATTATTTAAACAAAATTTGTTGAATAATGAAATAATTTACTTAATCCAAATTACAAAATAGAAATAAAAACCAAGAAGTCTACACTTAATAAGCTAATGGTCGAAGTAAAATTATAAAATGTATAATGTGTATAGAATGTATGTTGCAGTTTGTGTAAAAAAAAAAACCCGTGTTTTTTTTAAAAAAAAAAAAAAATTTTTTTTGAATATGTATGAAAGTGGTCGAACTGTTCGCCCACGGAAATATTTGACAAATAGGGCATATAATAGTGGTTCCGGATATAATTAATCAAAAGGGCAGTTACAGTGAAGCCTATAAAGATATAATTGTTTTAAATATATTTGAAATACTAAAATATTTAAAATGTATGAAATGAATAAAATGTATACAATGACAAATATTTATTACATTTAATAAATACATAATGGATAAAATGAAAATATATTAAATCTGAAATGTATAAAATGTATACAACATGTATAAAATGTATGAAAATGTATAAAATGTATAAAAATTAATGTATAAAATGTATAAAATGTATAAAATGTATAAAATGTATAAAAAATGTATGAAATGCAAGAAATGTATCAAATGTATTAATTATATGAAATGCATAAAATGTATGAAAAAGTGTAAAATGCATTAAATATATATAAATGTATAAAATGGATAAAACGGATACAATGGATTAAATGTATGAAAATGTATAATATGGCATATGAAAATTATATAATATATCAAAATGTATAAAATGGATAAAATGGAAAAAAGGATAGAATGGATAAGATAAGATATCATAAATGTATTAAATGTTTAAATTGTACAAATTTATGAAAATGTATAAAATGCATTAATAATGCTGCATAATGTAAAATGTATAAAATGTATTAAAATGTATAAAATGTATAAAATGTATAAAATGTATGAAATGGATAAAATGTATGAAATGTATGATGTATGAAATGTATGAAAACGTATGAAATGGCATAAAATGAAGAAGATAAGATGTATCAAATGTATTTAATGCTTAAAATGTAGAATTGTATGAAAATACATCAATTACATAAAATTTTTATAAAATCTATAACATGTATAATATGTTTGTTATGTTTTTTGTATGAAAATGTATAAAATATATATGAAATGCATGAAATGTATAAAATGTATAAATTATATGAAATGAAACTTATGAAATGCATAACATGTACATGTATAATATGAAATGTATGAAGTATGAATGTATGGTAAATGTATAAAATGCATTAAATGTATAAAATGTTTGTTAAATGCATAAAATGGATAAAATGGATAAAACGGATACAATTGATGAAATGGATGAAATCTTAGCAAATGAAAAATGCATAAAATGTATAAAATGCAGGTATGAAATGTATAGAATGTATAAGATAAGATGTGTTAAATGGAATATATGTTTTAATTGTAGAACTATATATAAAATGCATAAAACGTATAAAATGTATTTAATGCATAAAATGTATAAAATGTATGAAATGTATAATGGATAAAATGGATGAAATGGATGAAATGTATGAAATGGATGAATGTATGAATAGTATGCTTATTGTATGAAAATGCTTTACTGTGTCCATAGCTGTTTGTATGAAATGTATGAAATGCATAAAATGTATGAAAAGTCGTGTTTGCTGGAATATTTTATATAATCATTGTAACCCCCCCCCGTTTTGAGTAATCAATTAGGGGGGGGGGGGAAAAGTTAATGAATTCTTTACGAATTGCAAAAGCTTAAACGAAGCTAATGGAACATTTCATATTTAAATAGAGTACCCGGTTATTAACTGTAATGTTTGATATTTTAGGAAACACAATCGTTAGTTAAAACTACATCGAACGGCTAGACGTTGGTACAATAGTGATACGCATTCCTAATCAATCATCTGTAATAATATTGTGTAAATGTGTAATTTCTAGCCATGCAACTCTTTTTGCATGACTCTTGTCGCCTGATGTTGTATGCATTGTAATAGTTATGTGACAATCTATACATATATATTTAGAGGGGAGGGGGGAGTATAAATTAGTTCAGGGTATATTCAGTGATTATTTCTGAAGATTTGCAAACTTTTTAAGATCGATTCACCTTCTTAAACGAATGTATATTACAATCGATGGGAAACAACTCTTTCAGGTTTCTTTATCTTTTTCAACAGTAACTGATGTGTTACTATCCCTTGATGTATAACATTTAATCAAGCATGTCCATTTTAAATTTGAAATGATTTTAATACACTACATGTATCTTTTAACGTTTTATTCTTTTTAGTTCGTATATGAGTTTTTGATTCAAAAGACTGCTTTTGGTAAAAATCAAAAGTTTGATTCAAAGATCGCTTTCTTATTCATAATCATTTATAATTAGTTATAAGGAAACTACTTTCATAACCCTACTTTTCCGAAATTGCAACATTTCAGTGAATATGAATGTAATATTTTCAAAAATGTATGCATCCCTCATGGCCAAAACTAGGAATGTTTAATTAGATGCGAACTGTAGTTGGGTCTTGGTTCCAAGGGGTTAAGGGTCTGAGTCCCTCTAAAAGTGATTACAGCTTGAAATGACGCAGAGTCTCTCTTATGCAAATTAATTACTCATTTGGACTATAACCGGGACAAGGAAATGAAAAAGTTTCGTTCCTGTCTTGCTTTCAACAGTTGTCTATAAAAGATGTATCCTTAACTAAAGAATTTGGTTGAAATCATTTGTAATGTTTATGTGTAAATGTGTAATTTCTAGCCATGCTGAGCTTTTTTCATGGCTCTTGTCGCCTGATGTTGATATGCATTTGTAATAGTTATGTGACAATCTTTATATTTATTTAGGCAGGGGGGGGGGGGGGGGTGGGGGTATGAACTAGTTATATGCAGTGATTGTTTCTGAAGATATGCAAAAGTTTTAAGATCGATTTTATACCATCTAAAACGAATGTATATTTCAATCGATGGGAAACAACTCTTTCATGTTTCTTTATCTTTTACAACTGTAACTGATGTGTTACTATCCCTTGATGTATAACATTTACTCGAGCATTTTAATTTTATATTAAATTGTGATTACATTACACTATCTTTTAACGTTTTTTCTTTTTATATCGTATATGAGTTTCGTTTCAAAAGACTGCTTTTGGTAAAAACTAAAAGTTTGATTATAAGATCGCTTTCTTATTCATAATCATTTATAATTAGTTATAAGGAAACTACTTTCATAACCCTACTTTTCGAAATTGCAACATTTCAGTGAATATGAATGTAATATTTTCAAAAATGTATGCATCCCTCATGGCCGAAACAAGGGATGTTTAATTGGATGCGAACTGTAGTTAAGTCTTGGTTCCAAGGGGTTAAGGTTCCGAGTCCCTCTAAAAGTAATGACAGCCTGAAATGACTCAGAGTTTCTCTTATGGAAATTAATTATTCATTTTGACAATAACCGGGACAACGAAATAAAAAAGTTTTCGTTCCTGTCTTCCTTTTGACAGTTGTCTATAAAAGATGTTTCCTTAACTAAAGAATTGGGTTGAACTCATCTGTAATGTTTATGTGTAAATGTGTAATTTCTAGCCATGCTGAGCTTTTTTACATAAATAGTAATATGCAGTGATTGTTTCTGAAGATTTGCAACTCTTTAAGGTCGATTTTATACAATCTTAAACGAATGCATATTTCAATCGATGGGAAACAACTCTTTCAGGCTTCTTTATCTTTTTCAACAGTTACTGATGTGTTACTATCCCTTGATGTATAACATTTAATCGACCATGTTTATTTTTATATAAAATTTTGATCATAATACACTATGAATAAACGTTTTATTCTTTTTATATCGTAAATGAGTTTTTGTTTCAAAAAACTGCTTTTGGTAAAAACTAAGATCGCTTTCTTATTCATAATCATTTATAATTAGTTATAAGAAAACTACTTTCATAACCCTACTTTTCCGAAATTGTAACGTTTCAGTAAATACATGTATGAATGTATTTTTTTCAAAAATATATGCATCCCTCATGGCCGAAACTAGGAATGTTTAATTGGATGCGAACTGTAGTTGGGTCTGGATTCCAAGGGGTTAAGGGACTGATTTCCTCTAAAAGTGATGATGCTTTCTTTCGAATGTCATCAAGAAAAATTTCAGACAAACAAGAAAAACCGACCAATGTACTTTAATTAACTGTATGTGTTACTACCGACGGGTGGAAGTACAAAATTTACCGTTAGTTGGTAGTCTACGACTGCTTTCAGCATTTCAAAGCTCCGCAATTGCATGCTTGAAATCATAACTGAGGTTGCCGGAGACACGGCATTACCGGGTAGGCTGGAAGGGGATGGGGACGGGAAGGGAGTGGTATAAGGAAAATTCTCGATGAAATGATACATTTTCTTGCATTTTCAATTATTTCTAGAACATACTGTAATTTGGACTATAATTCTTTTTCGCCAAAATCTTTGACGACATGCAGATTTACTCACGTGTATATAGAGGAATTAAGTTAAAATATGTTTTACTTCACAAAATGTGTATAATATGAATACTGATATTTTCCTTCCTTAATTCTGTTATTGCTTTTACGGAAGCCAGAACTAAAAAAATAACGGTACTATACATAAAAGCACAATTGATGACAGGCTCTCATTCGCCTTAGTCGTCCTTATGTAGTTATGCTATCAACATAGGCATTCATTGTTCACATTGTGTGTTTGTTATTGTAAGAGGTGATGAATTGCACAATAACATTCAATATCGTTTCATTGTATCTTTCAATGTTTTGACTGAATTATTGACAATTTTGGAAATAGGAGGACATTGGCCACGTGGTCATCAGGACACACAGACGCGTCCTTGCTTCACTTGATTGTGATCAATTTTCAATAAATAATCGTGAAATAAACAACCTAGGATATAATAGTTTTAATATAATTATGCATTTTAATTATTGGAAAAGGAAGGATTTAGGGCACAGCTTTGTTTTACAAAATGTAACTTTCGTCCAAATAGGGGTACAATCGTACCAACGTGTTGGCATGGTGCTACAATAATTACAAGCTGCCACCCGACATACTGTTTATAGTATTTGTAATTATGCAAACAAGATTATAGAAGATCTTCATATCAACGCATTCACAAATAATAGTGAATAGATAGTTACAAACATATGTTCATGCTCATGGTTTTATCGCTAGAAGGGACTTAACTGGAACACACTTGTATAAATACAAAACTAATTGCGTGTATGTTACCTTTATTTGTCAAAAGTTGTATGATGATATAAGCAATTGATAGCTTACAGTTTACAGAAAACAGTTGAATACAAATTGAACGATGTTTTTCGTTACCACATAAACACATACATTTCTTAAGCAACATTTCATCAATTCTTAACAATTGAACTGAAACTTTAATACCCGATAATCTAACTCCAGTTCAGCCGGAGCAGTACAAAACTCCTGCGAATTATCCTCAGAGGCAAACAGTCTATTTTCAAGCTGACAAAATTACCGACCTATTAGATACCTCATGTAAATATTCGGACAATCAGCTTAGTGCGCACCTTGAATTTTTATAAATAACATTAAAAACCCTTACAGAAAAAGAGGCGTAAACAAATATACAAATGCATTTTCCACAGAGCATGTACAGTTTCAAAAAGCAGAATTAAGATTGACATAACATTTAAAATATTTGCATTTCAGACCAAATTAAAGCTCTAACGTCTTTGATGGGATCTGATCTAAAATCAGATTCAAACGTCATACTGTTATTGGTATGTTTAACAATTTGTCAGGAAGAAAATGAAACACTCTATGAAAGAGTCTAGCATCGCACATGTAAAGTTTCCTCTGTTTAAATATCCCAGTTTTATTAGCTCCAAATATCAAACCATTACAATACGACAATACTTAATCCGAAGTTCCGAGTATTCTATGCTTTCTTATGTTTGATTCGCAAGTGTACATTTTCACGGATAGGCGATGATGCACTTCGAAGACTGAACTAGATTATGTGCCTTCAATTAGTACTATAACTCAATTGTAATTGCAAGGAATGAAACTCAAATAACCATGTAATATTGGTCCTAGGATATAATTATTTTCCTCTTTTGACAATGATATAGAATCCGTAGTATCACATTTGTTTTTTACATCAATAGGTTTGCACTGTTAATAGATGCCGATATGAAACAACTTTAATATTACATAAAGATTTTCTTGTGTTTTTTTTCTGCTAATTCTCAAAGAGTGTCAGTGTCTGAATTTGTGGCGGAATTTTCACATCCAAACTGAAGCTAATTTACTTGTTGACCTTATTTTAATAAAATACTACAACAAATATATCCATCTATTCCTTTTAATTCTATATCCAAAGCTATCTTTTTATAACAATTTCTCAAACATTTACATTTTAATCCATCTTTTAACAAAATGCAAAACTAAAAAACCTGCTTCACTAAAGAATCGTTAACTATTTTTATAAGAAAATTCCTGGCGCTGACCCACACTTTACACGTCACTTATCAAACAAAACCTACTCCGTCGGAATACAAAATTATGTAACAAAGAAAGATCCGACGGAGATCAATGTCAATAATTCGCATACTTTGCGATACTGTCAAAGATTCACACCTTTCACGTGAATTCATGAAGAAGAAAACAACTCCGTCGGAGTGCAAATTGAGTAACAAATAAAGATCCAACTGAGACCAAAGTCAATATTTCGCATACTTCGTGACAGAATTTATTTGACTGTTTGACTTTTAGCGTTGTTGGTACTGTTCATGTTGTAAATAAACGTTCCATATGCGTGATTGCTTATTGAATGATATATCCGTATGCTTCAAAATTAAACGATTCAAGTTAACTTAATATTTTTAATAAATTATAACATTGTAAAAATTCCAATTTCTGATCAATGTTCTTACGATCCAGTAATAAAGGCACGCTCTACCCTGCAATAACATCTACACGAAAAATATCCGTGACTTTGTCTTTAATAAGAGGTTTTTCGTTTTTGTTGCTGAAGAAATACCCAAAGCACAATGGTAAATGCTCGGTTTGGTTTTCTATGATGAAATAAATGCTGTCTTGTACTTCTTATAAAAGTTTGTTTTGGTTGCTAATTGTTTTCCAATTGCTTAAAATTGTTCCGTATAAAATTAACATGTTCATTTAAATATTTGTAGAATAGCTTGAATTATATAATGCATATATTAAAACTATGCCGTTACAACTTCATATCTTTATCTTTAAATTAAAATATAAATTAGATACAAAGATCTGAAGATACAGTCTGCATTTTATAAACGTTCATTCAAAACACTTCCTTTACAATCACTGTTTAATTATAAAAGGCTCGGTGTTAATAGAAAGAATGAATACCACTTTAAATTTTGCATCATTTAAAATTTGAATGCAAACAATTTCATTGTAAGGCAAGCAAATGTCTTTACTGCTTGAGTTGTTCAACCTGTTGTGCTTGAATAATTATTATACAGATAAACGTAAAAATGTATTTCCCCCGTAATGTCTTTCAAGACAGAAATATTTATGAAGTAAAGAGCCAGACAGCTGTTACCAAAGTTGACGTATGTGTGACTTAAAATAAGAGAAAGGCGGAACAAGGCGGATCTTCTGCAATTGAACATCTCGATATTGTTGATGTAGTTTCCAGTGTAACGTCAACTAAAGTAATTCTAAGTTTTGATTGAAATTATATTCAGGCAATGGATAAGTACTGCTAGAATAAAGGAATATCAGATGTTAACTTATATAAAATCGGATTATAGTTTGTAAAGAAACTGTGTCTACTAAAGGAATTATTACTATCATCAGATGATCCGAAATGTGAATAATGTTTATACTAACATTACATGGATTTAATTGCTTTATATTTGGTAGGTAGTAAAAAAATGTTTACGGACATTTTTTTGCGGTCCGATATGCTAACTTTACCTTGTCGCATTTAGTCTTCTTTATTAGCAATGGAAAAAAGTGTTCTTTACAAATAAATGCACTCCTGTCTTTCTGTACATATTTATTTTGGTGGATAACTGTCAAATGTAAAAGACCTTTTCACTGTTATTGTTTTATCTTATTAAACAATGAATGTTACAAACATTTGTAAAGAAAAGTTCTCTAAGGTAAATGTATCTTTATGTGTTTTAATTATAGAGATTTCAATAGGAGCTGTAAAGTAGTTTCGGTCTATTCGTTATATTTCAAAGGTAAATGCACGGTTGAGGTTTCCATGATGTACAAAAATTGTGTCATTTATCTCTTACAGTTGGTTTTGCAAAGTCTATTACTGTATGTTTGAACTTGTTCCTTTGTTGCTAAGCGTCACTTCCTTAATGCAGTACTCATTTTTAATTTAGGAAATTATTACGCTTGTGATTTAGATGTGTTTTTTTTATTCGGATCGATCGCGTATTTCATAACTAAGACCATCCAATTTAAGGTGAACCATATCATTCCCCCTTGTCTTATGTCATGTCTGTCCATTCCCAAAAATTCTACTTCAATCGGTAACAGAAATGTCTCTTTGATGTCATTAATTCCATTTTGCTTACATGACTATATTAAGCCTAATTTTGCTAAATAAACAATAGACAGAGCAAAAGACTGGCCGCACAACTGCCAATTTGTACATCCGTCCCTCCATCTGTCCACTTTACCTTGTCCGCTCTTCGTAGTCAAAGCCCTTGTTGGACTTCTATCAAACTTTAAAGGAAACATCAGTATCAAGATCAGTTGTGCATATTTTAATTTTGGGTCATACGGCTAAAGGACAAGGTAAAAAAACTGCTCTGTTCTTTATCTCCTAAAACCCTTGCTAGATTCTCCAATCATTTTTGGGAAGGTCGCACGTCCGTATTCTGTAGTCAGAAGCGTGCAATATGACCGCATACGAGGAATATCGGCTGATCTTCATATTCCTTTTAGGTACTAGGGTTAGGGCTGGGATAGGCTTTAAACCAAGACATACGACTAGATATGTAATTTCTAACTTTTAGGAATTTGCAGCGGACCAAGTATTGAGAGAAAGTTAGATACATATGGACGTTTATGACCATGTATTGTAATGCAAGAGACATGCCTGTTATTTCTTTTTTAATTTTGTTTTATCTATTTCTTTTTTTCTTTATAATTATCTAGTCTTCTGTAGATAATACCTACCACAAACTGGCTCCAAACCGTTTAACATATATCTACGCTTGTAATTGAATGCACGTTCCTTATCTATGCTTTAATGAAGTATAATATTACATAATACAAACGATTATAACAAGTAAGCACCGAGACAAATGTTGTAAAATTAGTGCAAGCTTTTAGTAAGATAGATTTCACATCTACCCGATAATTACGTGCTATAGATTGTAATGCGCTACATCCTAAATAGTTAATCTTCAGATTAATTATGGCTGCATTCGACACACAATGTTGAACACATCATAATTAGACTCGTATAAACTTCAATGCTCCGTATTCAATTTGTCCTCCTGATTTGAGGTTCAAATATACGCTTGTTTTCCCCGGGCAAATTCTTAGGACTTACATATCTAAGTAAGTTTTTATATTAAAAAAAACTGAATCAGAACCGAAATATAAAAACAAAATTTGATGCGTTTAAAATATTAAATCCATGAACTTGAATATACAGAATATCCGTATGTAAACATACAATATACATATACACTATACTACCAATTTCTTTAATATACAGGTTCGGCTATACGAAATTAAAAAAGTTAACATTGTATACAGATACATCTGACACGTACATTGCGGCAATTTGAACCAAGAATTTGATGGTGAATATGTAGGCAATTCTCCAAATGCGTCCTTGTTTGATGAAATATTCAAAACCCGATGCAATAGAGCATGAATGAAAAAGTAGCATATATTATAAGTTCAGTTCTGTTATAAGGTTAGTAAAGAGGGAAATAAACATGGAAGCATTAAATTTCCTTATTGTTACTTTGAATTAAAGACTGTTACAAATTTATCATATTTGGAGTAACTCTGTCTCCCTATTGTTACCTTGAATCAGGTACAGAAATCTTTGTCACAGCGGGCAATGAAAGCATCATTTTCCTTACAAAATAATTTGACGCTTTATTAAAATGATATATCTGAACACATATGAATTATGAAAATATATAACTGTTCATATAAACACGTGAAATAATTCTGAAAAAGTCGACAGTATTTCATTGTCATCTAACCAGTTTTAAAATATAAATGTAAAGTGTGGAGTTTCCATAAAGCTCTTGATATAGAGAGACAATTAAGAAATTTCTTAAAAACACCATGCACATAAGACAACAAGCAAGGAATGCTACATTGTTAAGACGACAATTTGGAAGAGTATTCAATGGTTGTAATACGTAAGATAAAATGATTATATACTGTTTTGCTCTAATTATTAATAAGTATCCTTAATGTATTATGTATAAATTATTCAAATTGCGATGAAAGTGATATTGTTTCATATAAAAAATTAGCGGTCAGAATCTGTCTAATAGATTATAGCTAACATTAGATTTGCGTCTTAACAGAATCATGTTTCAGTGTCGAAGGCACAAATTCAAAATATGATATTATGCTTTTATGATCAATGGTTTTCAGATCTGAATTTGGCGTAAATCTGACACTTATTCTTTGTTGTGAACCTAGTTTTATGTTTCAAAGTATGTGATTTGCATTCAGAATATCGGTTATAGAGTTGCATTGTCTAGATTACTATGCTTTGCAAACTATGCATTAAACACACATTGATATATAGAATCCTTCCGATCTTGTAAAATACAAAATGAGTGTCATTAAAAATGAGTGTCACCTTTTGTTAAAATTTCTATCCATGATATTGAGATTTAAGAAAATACTGATTCCTAAAATAGTTTTGCCATTGCCGTATTTGATTAAATTTGATCTATATTAAACAACTTTCAAAGTGGTGTTCTTAATACGATAGATATATTGTTTTACATTCTTCAAGAGACTTATTCCAAGCAAAATTACTGATTCCAATAATGTTCGTTGATAAGTGAATCATCAACCTACTATATAGCTTATTCACTAAGATGAAGATTTCAAAGTCATGTTAAAGTAAAATCACTGTAAAAGTAATCATTGATTACATAATTATTTTTTGAATGTAAAGCGACTGTTTGTTTACATGTATTATAATAGCATTTACCCTAGAAGGTCGATCAAAGCAGTAATTGCCTATTTGTTACATACATTCAAACCTGTGAACAAAAACCACTTAAGCTACAAATTTGGTCTTTGTTTGCAGGTGGTCTTTATTCACAGGTGTGTCTACTATATATGAATAGTGCCCGGCGATAATCTTGCTGGTCTTTATTTGCAGGGTTGTCTCTATTCGGGGGTGGTCTTTAACATAGGTTTGACTGTATACGAAGGACTAATACGGAATTATAAATTTGTCAAGATAAGTTTATCAATTTTTGTAAAAATAACGATAGAAATGTAGATTGTCAGTGAAAAACAAGAAGTGAAAGTTAAGCGGAACTGTCAAGTTTTTCTGGATTTGTAACTGGAACAGAAAAAATCATAGCGCATTTATTCACTACAATCGGAAAGTAAAACAGTCCTTGATTCTCTTGAACCGTCTTGAATCCGACGAAGAGGGACACGACCTCCCCTGACAGCAGACCGCAGAAACTGATTTATTCACGAACTTTGAAGATTTGGTTGACGGGACCATTGGAAGGAGCACCAATAAACATTAGAAATGGATTCATTTGAAAGATTTAGGGCCAGTAAGTGTAACTTAATTTGTTGGAACATTGTGTTGTGCAGATAGACCTGGAACTGCCATGAGGTTGTCACTACATTCACAGACTGATGTTGAACCTTCTTGGATGAAAAGTCGGATATTGCTAAAAAAAAACAGAAACAGACATTTTTATCCTGGCAGTTATTGAACAATGGAGTGTTTCAGTTTCATTTCTTATTAAGAATAGCACAATAAGCAACAAGGAAAACATTTTGAGTCCCACCAAGAATTCATTCTTTATGACCATTATGATGAATTAGCCTGATAGGCATTTTATCATCACCGAAAGTAACTACGAGTACCACAAAGATCTCGATAAACGGTTTTGACGCCTGTGGATGAAGAGCAGTACCGGACATTTTAGCTAGACCAATTCCAGTTAGCTTTCATTCATTATTGTAGTGGTGTTTCATTAATTTCACACACAATTTTGATGAATTAGCCGGATTGGTTTTTAACATCATTCATTACTGGAACTGAACTACAATTCAAGAAGTAAAGAGTTTGATATCAGTGAAAGGTTAAATTATGTTGGTACATTTTATTCTCGTTTAACATTTTTTTCTTTTTTTCACATTCAAGGCCTGAATCTGTTTTTATTTTCTTCAATATTGCGTATAACTTACTTATGTACATTGGCTGTTTTTATACCATACTTTATCAAGGCTTTCGCGTTTCGTTTGCAACGGACAAAAAGAAATGACTCTCAGGGTCCAACATTTCAACTAGGCGTATTTGAGCAAACCTTTTGCAGATATGAACACTGCTTCAATAACAGTGTAAGCTTTAAATTGTGTTCATGTTCATTTTTCTTTCATTTATTCACTTTCATATTATATATTAATCTATTTAACATTTGCAGTATTATTTTTTTATAGATGACTTTTACTAAAATGGAAATGACCTTACGTCTCTTACATTACCATCAGCAAGAAATATAAGAATACCATTTCATAACAAATAACGTGTGCATTTGCAAAATATGACTCTAACATGACTCTAGCCTTAAACTGTTGATGTAAAGTATAGGGTTACCATTTAATATCACCGGGAATATATGAATATGTTGCGTTTATGTCAATGGCTGTGGTATCAATAGGCACAAACATCTTAATCAAGCATTACTTTCCATAAGAAATAATTTAACGTTCTGTCATTTGATGCATCTGAAGAAATATTATCGTATGACTGCTGTTATAGCAAAATTTACATTCCTTGAAGAAATTCTGCCTGCTTATAATCAGGCAAATAAATAGCTATCACAGTATGAGATGATATCATTTAATGTTTCTGAAAATATGCAACTCTATAACATCTCCAATTCTTGACATTCAATGTGAAGTATTGGTTTTCTTTTAAAGTTTACTGAAAACATATACACATGTTATGTACATGTCAATAGTCAAGCAATTACTTTGAATGCCAAGGGTGATGAGGACGGCGAGTCTTTCATCTTTTTTTATCAAAATGTAGAGGTCTTGAGAGAATCTGTATTCTAAATTTAGTTTCAATCATCGAACACAGAAACCACTAAGGCGGAGGGGATATAGTTATGGCTTCCGTCCGTGAGTCCGTGTGTCTGTTACACTTTTTTCCGGAGGATATTCTCTAGAACCTTTACCATATCCATTCCTCTCTTCTCAAATTCCTTGGTCATAGAAAGAGCACTATGCGGGTGATGACCATGCCTAACATGGCTCTCTTATATGAAAGTGGAGCATTGCATTCCCTAACAAATGATTTGACGTTTTATAATTTAGTGTATCTTAAGTAATATGATCCTATATAATGCCTTATTCCATATGCCTTATCGACATTCCTTGGAAAAAGTCCGCATTTTGATGAATGTAACATTATCTTTAATCTTTATCACAGCAGGAAAGTGGGGTTAGGGATGTTAATGGATTCGTGTGTCATCCTTCATTTCGTTTGTAGCTAATTTTGGCTCACCACATACGTGATAATTAATATACAACTGATAGTGATTTGTGACTCGTGCAGAGATTAATCTTTGGTCAGATCTCATGGGGAGTTTTTATCAAGGAACAAAGACAATATCAGACATATTTAAAAAACGTATGGGGATTAGGTCAGCTCGTCATTTTGTTCACGCCATATCGCCTAAACGCTTCAATGCATTTTCATTAAACTGTAATCAAATGTTCACCTCACCAACTCTTTGTGATTAATTGATCAACCAAATGACTATACTTAACGATAGAGAATCTAATTCCTTGATCGACTGATATAAGGTGACGTTCTCTGACGAGCTTGGTGCGACTATAAATTGACTATAACCATACATAGCTTACTGACTGACACTGATTTAACGACAGCTTAAAATTACTAGTAGTCTACAGTCGAATACATACTGTTGCAAACTGATTGTCATTTATTCTATATTTAGTGCAACAGAACTGACGAAAAAGAACTGCCTTGCTGACTTCAACTGATGTGCTTTTATAAACGACACATTATCGAAATGCTTCCAATATTGGCCAAAGTAGGAAGCAGATATAAGAAGACAATACTGAGAAGTTCTCAACAACCTATGTAAAGGTAACCTGCAGGGTACGATATATATATGCGATGACAAATTTGTGCGACGTTGGCGATTGTTTATAACTAATAGAATGATATATAAAAGGCTCTATTTTGACAAATCTTTGGCCGAGAGCTTTTGAGCTGTTTATGCCAGGAAAGTAAAATATTGAAATCCTCATCTATATGATGTCCTCACAAAAATGTCGCATGGCTGAAATTAACATTTCATGAAGGAGGTAAATTATCATTTCCGCAAAAGAAAGAGCGTTGTAATTACTATATTTTGAAATGAATCAAGATAATATAGACATTACACTTTTTAACTGTAAGCAAGAATTTCTTATGCTTAAATGAAAAATACCTTACTCAAAGTGTATTAAAAGCTTTCCTATGGCTTATAGAGGCACATAGAGATATGATTACTACGGCACATGTCTTATACGTGGACGACATTGTCATCCTGAAGTAAGTTTACAAATGTGTTATGCTGTCAAATCTGGAAGATGAAATTCCAGGGTGACTTGTTTCTATTGACTGTGATTTAAAATTTATCTTTCTCTGACAAGAGAGTTACTGATAAGTCAATAATTGCATGCACTATTTGTTTATAATACTGTTAGAATATTTCAACTAGGTCGTATTTAGTGATTCATGTATTTCGATAGTTCCCCTTTTCCACACTTTTCTGAAGTTGGTTGTTGAATCCATGATTTTGATGTTTATTCCCCTGAGAACTGTGGTGAGGTACTACAAACAAGTAACATTATCTTGTCATACTACAATAGGTTTTGTTAATGTAAGCCCCATGTGGTTGCATATTGTAATGGTTCTTGTATTAACGCTCATGGAAGAGAATGGAGTTTTTAGAGGGATATGATATTCAGAAGCTGTTGTAAGGAAAGGATCTATCTATAGATAGTTTAAAAATTATATTGTATTTGAGTTCATAACCAACCAGCAAGCTTTATAATGCTGAAAGCCGAACACTACTGACTCTGTTAAATATATTTATCACAAAAACATAAAGATATTACTAAAACGTTTTTGTAATTACATTTTTAATCAATTAATTGAATTATGTACAGTAAACTCCACATTTTACGAGCTCCTTTGGTTCATTGCCATTTGTTCCTTCTATCCGGAGCATGCTATATCCTATAATTTTCATGTTTAATAAGTAAGAAAAACATCGTGCCCAGAAATCGATCCCATCTATCAGGAATTTTGCTTTATCAAGAGTCCATTAGTATGCGTAAGCTGTGATAGTATTAAAAATTTGACAGTCATAAGACACTTTACATTTATTCATTCACATCAAAATGGAGTTGAATTTTTAAGTCTCAGAATTCCGAGTTCCGTTCTTTCATATGATTACATGTTTTTAAATACTTTTTAATTTCGAAAGTGTCTTGGTGTATAAAAGAAATGCTTGTCTTAAACAAAGTGTGGCTTATGACATCAAATGAATAAATATAACTTAAAAGAAATCAAACAATTAAGCGAATGGCTTTTAGATCTTTAAAACCTCAAGCTGATAATTTATCTCTGGTCAAAGGAATGGTTATGGCATAAGTTCAATAACCTTTGATTTAATGTCACCATGTGTTTCTGATTTTGTCGCTTTTATACATTTGAGAAATTGATCAATTTGCATTATGAAAGGATGGAGCAATTAAATAAAGATCTAAGCGTGATATGTCATGACATGGTATATATCCAGTGTTTCACTCCAGTAGTCTTCTAAGTTATTAAAGCCGGTCTAATGAATTAGTGAATGAGAGTACTCTACTTCTTTTTAGCAACATGAGAGTTCTCCATGAACCAAACAATTCCCAATTGAACCTTAACACAACTTCTTATTCTTGTAAATTTCGAAATATTCAAATTGTGTTTTCTTTTCCATACAGGTAGTGTATACATTCCCAAGATTATCTTCCTTTCGAATGTATAAGTTTACTATTGTTGTCCTGTTTATTATTACACGTGTCCTGTCATCTAGTAAAGAGGTTTTCAGCAGTCCCCTTCTAGCGGAAACATCTACCCAGCCCTCGATTTTCAAATAAACGCCTCAAACTATAAAAGGAAAGATAAAAATGTGCTTTAAAGCAAACCGTATTATGTCTCTTGATATTGAGCAACCCAGGGCCAATACAATCAAACATATACCTTGAAGGTAATTCTACAGTCTTCCCTTGTTGTAATTGTCAGCAGCCCGTCAGCTGGAGCTGCAGAGGCATCCAGTGTGACACATGTATGGTCTGCCAGAATATAAACGACTCTCTTAATGATATACTCGGAAACTAAACAGCTGATGTTGAAGTCTGGAAGGGCTCCCTTTGTGAAAACATAAATGTTACAACTAGTTCTGCCTCAAGTTTGGATTTCTTTGGACACCGTTGAATCCCTTCGCAAATATGGATAACTCAAACATAAGCAACATATCTTTCGGCATGGCCCATATATCCACGTGTAAACGTTACCATCTTTAACCACATCCTAATCTTAAGCCCCTAAAAGATCATACAAATAAGATAATAAGGTAACTCAAAGTCCAAATCATTTATTGTAGGTCAGTTGTAAAAAAAACCAAGAACTTAGTAATATGCTCAGTTCAACCAAACCAGACAAGATATAATCTGAGTCCAGGCTTAAACCTGAGCACTATACAAATGAAATTGCTGATGCACACCTAGGTTACTTTATTTTCTCACAATGCTGTCCTGGTTGACACAAACACTTTTGTCCGAATGAAGGTACAAAAACATCGCAAAATCAAGCTATACAAAAGAGCTGACTGAGATGGTCTCAGGTCACATATAGAAAATTATGAAAGACCCGTGTTTCCGGTTTATATCACATGTTAAGTGTTTTTCAGTTGTTGAAATAGAAACAAACATGGGACTTTTGCGTAAAAACTGAATTTCCTTGTATATCCTCCGTCATATTTTGTTACACACTCGGCAGACAAGCATGTCTTTTTGTAAACACTGTACATCACATTATGCTACTTTCGGTTTATTACAGTATACGTCAGCAAGCAGACTGAGCTGTAACATGAAATTAGAACTTGTATTAGCCTACCTACAGAGGTTATTTTTACCTACCTGCACATGGACTTTTTAAAAATATTTTCTAATAAGAGGTCGATTTTAAGCATTCTCATAAGATGTCAATAAACATGGGTTTGAAAACGATATGTCTGCTTTTTGTCTATAAAAACATATTTGCAAGCGATCAAAACACGATCCAACAGGGGCCTGTACGCGAACGTTGGTTAAATGATCATTAATTTTAAAAACCTGTTAAAATTTTGTCCAAAGTCATTTCAAGGTTGTCTAAAAGTGTCAACATTTGCCTCAGACGTCTGAGTTTTAACATTTTAGGAGCTATCGGCATAGCCTTTAAATCTTACAGACAAAACGCATTTTCGTACGGTAATTGTCGTTTCTATAGAATTTGTAACCTGCGTATACGGATTATTACGCAAAAGACGTCAAAGGGATATAACAAATCTTCATAAGTCCCTTACCAGGTCACAAATAATATCAAGGATTCCTTAGAAGAACTTTGGCAAACAATCTCCAGCTCCATAGAGGAATGGGTCTACATCTTTATCCCATCCAAATGGTCATCCTCAAAATAAACTTCCCTGGATTAAGGTATACCTGTAACGCCTATATGGAAAACGGGATAAAGCATAAAAATGCAAGAGTCATAACTCAAATAATTTTCAAGATCACTATCTCAGCCTTAAACACCTAGTACGCAGAAAAGAAAAAAAGCGTACCAGAATTATCTTGAAGACATCCTGAATGTGTAAACAGCGATACTCAGCAAGAACTAAACCAGATACAAAACAGACCAAACACTTGTACTCGTCACTCAAAACAAAACTCTGTTGGAACTGACTCACTCAAAAACACAATAAACTATATACAGGAGACCAAGAAAAAAAAACATACAAAATAAACAATTTCAATCAGCCTTCACAGCTAAATCACCTACTTCTCAAAAATCCCTGTCTAAAATCAAAGAGCTGAATGGAATACAAACTATTTTGAAAATGTCTTCTTAAAACGATAGCTACATTCTGTAATCGGATTAATACTCTCATCTGGCAAAACATCTTCATCACAGCAGGTAGTAAAAGCAAAACTCTACATTTGCATTACAAATAAAATAAGTTTGTCAACGTCAACCTTCTGATTATTTTTTTTTCTTTGGAATTGCCTATCGACAATCCGTTTATTTACACTAAAGCATAAACATAATTCATATATGTATAATAGTACATGCAATTCAATTTTCAATTATACAAAGTGAATATATTTAATAAATTGATAGTGTAATTTTTTTAACAAAACAACATTGAGACAAATAATTTCAAACATTGGTAAAATCTCTTTTATAATATATCCTTAAGATAATTAGTAAATCTATTAATAAAAAATGTTTTCTCTTTTTTCTTAACCATGTATTGAATTAACACTACCAAATCGTAATATAGGATTTTCAGTAAGTGTGAAGGCTTTGTTCTACGTTCGCTGATGAAGTATGTTTTGTATATGCTGTACGCGATATAACTTAAAATTGCATTTATTTGGTTATACTGAATAAAATTTATTTTGTAGCCAATAATAACATGTTCTATTGTCTTTAATGATTTGCAAATTCCACATTTTCTGAAGATGTCTGATACCTTTTCCCAAAAAAAGTTGAGATAAGGACAACTTATAAAAAAATGGTCATAATCTTCAAAATCTCCGCAATGTTTGCACAGTGGGCTTTCAAATATTTTAATTTTAAAAAGATATGAATTAGTAGCAACAAGTCTATGTATTGCCTTGTATTTCAACTGTTTAACTTTGTTATCTTGAAGAACTTTATTATTAAAAAAATAAAAGGAGTTCCAATGAACGTGATGCGAGATTAATTCCTCCCAGTACCTATGTACATAAGGGCTCTCGAGTTTTGGTTTCAAGATTAAATTATATACATCCCTATTCGTTAATTGATCAATTGTCCTATTACTTTCAAAAGTAAATTTTCTTGAAGTTTTAACACTTGTTTTTATTGACTCAGTACTTTTAACTAGAAGTTTCCATGCGGCTGGTATTGCACCTTTGAGTATATTTATTTCTGATATCCAATTCGTCTTATTTTCTAGGGTATTAAAAAGGGAGGCACTGTCAATCAAGCCAGAATCAGATAACAGGTCATTTACATATATAATACCTGAATCAATCCAGTTTTGAAAAACTATACATTTACCCTTATGCTTTATGTGTTTATTACCCCAGATCACTTCTTTTCTAACAGTTTCAAAAGATTTAGGCGTCTTTCTATCTTTGTGATAAATATTTATGCATACATCTATTAAAGACTTATAAAACGGAGAAAGTGGAATTTTTGGTGATTGTAATGACTTGATTGAATCTAGATTCATGCTAAATATAAGAAAATCATTTCCGTATTGATTTAAAAAGAATCATTTCCGTATTGATTTAAAAAGAATGTTGGTATTACCTTCCAATTTGCGTCGCCAGAATTTAGCAGACTTTTAATCCATCTAAATTTCATACTTTTTGCGAATGTTTCTATATCTATCATTTCAAGACCTCCGTTTAGTTTATTTCCTAGAATGACCGATCTTTTTATTTTATCTTTTTTACCATTCCATATAAAATTAAAAAGTAGCGAATTGATTTTATTTATGATTTCTTTTGGAACCACCATGTTTTGAAGAAGATATGTAAATTTTGGGACAATTATTGATTTAATGACCACTATCCGACCATAAATAGTTAAATTCCTTTTTTTCCAATTTGATAAGATTGATTCACATTTATTTATTTTAGTATTCCAGTTTAAATTATCGCAGTCTTCTTTGTTATGTCCGAAATAGACACCAAGTGCCTTTACATGTTTATTTGTAAAATTTATTCCATGTAACATATTACTATCTTTATGTTTAGATTTTCCAACCCATAAAGCTTCAGTTTTTGATTTATTCAATTCTAATCCTGAGTATTTTCCGTATTCCTCTATAAGCTGTAATGCTATCGGAACCTCTGATTGATTTTTAAGAAAAAGTGTTGTATCATCTGCCAATTGGGTAATTTTTAAATGTTTAAACGAATTTTCATATCTGATAGAAATACCATCAATTCGTTCGCTTTTTCTAATTTTTGTGGCTAAAATTTCAGCAACAATTATAAATAAAAGAGCCGATAATGGACAGCCTTGTCGAATTCCACGTGATAGTTCAAAGAAATTTGATTTCCAACCATTGTTTATTACACATGACGATATGTTATGATAAATGACTTGAACCCAATTGATGAAAGAGCCTTTCAGACCAAATTTTTTAAGCACTGCTAGCATGAATTTCCAATTAATTGTATCAAAGGCTTTTCGAAAATCTAGGAACAAAATTACACCATCTATGTCTAAACAGTCTGTATAATCGATTATGTCCTGTATCTGCCTGATGTTATACCCAATGAATCTACTTTTTATATATCCCTGTTGATCTAAACTTATTATTTTAGGTAGTACTAACTGTAAGCGTTTTGAAAGAACTCTTGTAAGAATTTTGTAATCTATATTTAGTAACGAGATAGGTCTCCAGTTTTCCAGTAATTCAGGATTTCCTTTTTTGTAAATAAGTGAGAAAACGCTCTGTTTTTGTGTGTCAGAAAGTTCACCATTGTCATAGCCTTCATTTAGTGCATCAGTTACTAAAATACCTATTATTTCCCAGAACACTTGGTAAAATTCTGTAGTTAGACCATCTAGACCTGGACTTTTATTCAACTTCATCTCATTGACAGCATCATTACACTCGTTTAATGTTAATTTACCTTCACATTTATTAGCTAGGTCGTCATTTAATTGATTATCAATATGAATGGTATTTAAGTATTCGTCACAATCTGCATCAGATGATTTACATGCATACAACTTTTTATAAAAATGTACTTCTTGGTTCAATATTTCATCAGTATCTGTTATATATTTATTTTCTACCAGCAAGGAGCTAATAATTTTCCTGTTTTGTCTGGACTTTTCAAGACTATGAAAAAATTTTGAGTTTTTTTCTCCTTCTTCTATAAATTGTACTCTAGATCTTATTTGCGCACCATGCGTTTTTGCTTCATATATATTTTCGATTTCCTTTTCTAATTCGTTTATGCGATTATTAATTCTGTCATTTTTGTCATTTTTTATCAGTAATAGTTTAAGTTCTTTTTCTAGATGATGTAATTTGTTATGTGTTTTTCTTGATTTTATCTTAGCAAATTCTATTGTGAAATCTCTTATTTCTATTTTACATATTTCCCATTTCAACTGGTTGCTACTGATTTTAAGATTTTGCACAGACTGAACTATATTTTTAACATTCTCTTTATATTCGGAATCCTTTAAATGTGAGTTGTTTAATTTCCAGAACCCAGGGCCTCGATCATTAGGTATTTTTAGCTTAAGTGAAATTGCTAAATGATCTGTACTTTGAATTAAAGCTGGTCGTATGTCAGAAGACAGTGCAAGCGGTATCAGATTTTCATCTATGAGCCAGAAATCGATCCTACTTTTTTTCTAGACCATTTTTTCTTCGCCAAGTAAATTGTTGTTTATCTTTATTGTGTGTTTTCCAGACATCGGATAATTTATTACTTTTTATGAGATTTGTTAAGTTTTCTACAGGAACTTTGTTTCTTTTATCATGCGTATTTCTATTTATTCGATCAGTATGAGATAATATATCATTGTGATCTCCCCCAATTATTTTTGCACCTTCGCTTATTTCAATAATTGTTTTTCCTAACATTAAATAAAATGTGTTTCTTTTCTTTTTATCATTCGGTGCATATATGTTTATCAAAGTAAAAATATTGTTATACAATTCTATATTAATGATTACGAACCTACCAAATTGATCGCATGTTTCATTAAGGACCTTGTAAGGAATTTGTTTTTTAATAAAAATAGAACAGCCACAACTAAAATTTGAACCGAA
Organism: Saxidomus purpurata; assembly: GCA_022818135.1. NCBI lineage: Eukaryota > Metazoa > Mollusca > Bivalvia > Venerida > Veneridae > Saxidomus > Saxidomus purpurata. Next base: position 78,780 of record JAFMSR010000022.1, on the reverse strand, counting down.
CGAATGAAAAACGTCCCAGTTTTCGAACTCCGATTTCAAATCAGCATATAAATCAGTTGTAAAATGAGTCTCCTGAATAAATGCTATTTCAGCTTTTTGTTGCAATAACCATTGAATTAATCTTCCTCTTTTTGATTTGTCACGTAATCCTTGTGCATTTAGTGAAACAAGGTGATTAAAAGAATTTTTGCTATGAGTCGTTGTCATATTGAAAAATAAAATGTAAGTTTACTATGCTGATTATATTTGACCGATGTCGAGCTATAACATGAAAATATTCGTGCGTTTCTTGTATTATATACCGGTTTAAACCGTTACAAGTATGAGTATTTAGATTTGTGGAATGTACAATAAATCTATAGTCTGTATTCCAATTCCAATCATAACATGCTAATAGATCATTATTCGATATAGTACAATGCTTATATATCGCTTGCATATTCATTTTGGTAAAATTTAACATTAGTTTTGTTCTGTCATTTGCATAGTTAAATAAAACTGAAGCATTAGCTTTATTGTATAAACAACACTGAGCAAAATCGTTAACCAACAATCTTACAGAAAGAGCAAAAAGATCTGTTGTCACAAATGTGCTGTTATTTATGAATTTACAAAGACGCGCTGTAAAAGTTCCTTCGTACAAAAAGAAAAATGAAAGGAAAGCTATGTACGTGCTTGTAAATATGAGCAGCAAATGATATAGATTGTAGTTTTCAATACATAAAAATGAATCATTGTCTTTATTATATTTTAAATTACAACACTGAGCAAAAACGTTAACCAACAACCTTACAGAAAGAACAATAAGATCTGTTGTTACAAATTTGCTGTTATTTATGAATTTATGAAGACACGCTGTAAACGTTCCTTCGTACGAAAAGAAAAAGGAAAGAACAGCTACGTACGTGATTGCTAATATGAAGATAAAAAAATATAGATTGTAGTTTTCAATACATATTTTTAGAACATTGTTCATAAAATTGGAAATATTGATTATATTAATCAAATTCATTTCAGAACGATAAATTTTCCTACCAATAGCCATTACTATATACATATTATATAAACATTTAATTGTTTCTACTTTTAACCTTCCAAAAGGTTTTTAATATTTTCAAACAAAAACCATTTATGTCTATCCAAATCATATTTATATTCTCATGTCCGTAAAACGTTTCAAAGTTCGAGTTCAGATTATGCTTATGCATATCATATAATTTTAAACAAGTCATTTTTTATTATGTTTTTTCTTTTTTCTTTGTTCACATGTTTGTCTGTCATGGAGCTCCTCCGTCGGTGTTGGCGGTGAACGTTCTGTGACGTTGACCTGTCTGCCTTTGCTTGGGGTAATAAAATTGTCCATACTAGATTGTTTTTGCGCACGTGAAATGTTTGATTTCACGGGATTAATGGTTTTATCGGGTTTTGTGGTATTACCGGAGGAATGTCCACCTGAAGATGACTGATTAGGCTCGGCGAATTGCAATATTTGCTTTTCGACCGTATCTACCACCTGAGAATCTGAGTGTTTGTCGGACTCATTCCCGTCGTTCTCGTCGTCGGATGACTCGTCCTGTATGCACTCGGATCGTTTGTGACCAGCGGTATTGCATTTAGAGCATACCCAATCGTTGGTACACTCTTTGAACACATGACCACTTCCTAAGCACTTAGAACAGTTTTTTGGTTTGGCCTTGCCTTGGCCATAATGAATTACACGGCCATGAAATTTCCCAAAGTTCATGAAATTGGGAAGAGGTTTCTGAAGGGTAGATGATTTCACTATACAAAATCTATCGCCCGTTTCACAGTTTGTAAGTTTGCCGCCTACACGCAATTTCTCACGGGAAACAGAGATAACCTCGATTACTAACAAGGTGAATGTCCTGGTTAGAGTGTCATCCTCTACAGAGAGTGGGATGTTCTTGACACGCACTCTTGTAGTATTTTCATTATCCAGACGGTCTGGATTCGTGTTCATAACACTGACATTCTTCCCCCTTAATGGGATGCCCCATGCCATGAGTTTAACTTTATCTTCTAAATTGTCAAGATAGATGCGCCACATTCCACGGATTCTCTGTAGTCCAGTTATGTGGGATGCTTCTATGTTCTGGCCAATAGCCTGGTATAACTCAACATGGCTAATCCATTCATCTTGTGTGGGTTTTCGGTCGCCGAAAATTGACGATTCTCTCATAAATAACAATGGTATAGTGTTCATTGGAAAATGTGATCGTTGATCAACTTCTGGGTATACGTTGGGTTCCCCTTCGTGTGCCTCTGACTCTGACATTATTGTGTATATAATTATCAACTATCAATAAACTTCGGCAAAAAGTACCTTTTCAGAAATTACATCCAATATATCCAATATGACACAAAGTATATCCCTTTTAGACTCACTTTGCACTAATTTTGGCTTGATAAATGTCTTTAGAACAGTTCTTTTTCAAATAATTTTGCTGACCGTAAAGAACACAGCCATAGCCAATGTCGCTTACGTATCAAAAAACCTTCTGATTATTAAAATGTGGCCTTGAGACTGAAAGCTATAGCATAACGTACCATAACAAAAATACTTAATGTACTTAAAAATGAAATATGCAGCAATGACTGAAATACTACAAAATCCTTGGAATTATTGGGTATCCATTTAAATATTAAAGTAGATAGATGAATTGCTGCTAAGGGGGGTCACTGCTGAAATTCAAAATAACAAGAAATTTTATTGACCCTGTTTTTTATGGAGACTAACATATTGCTAGTTAATTTCTGGAAAAATAATGATGGGTCAATGACTTAACTTTTTCGCAATATTAATCTTTAGTGATACACTATCAGATAAGGTGCTTAATGCAGAATTAGCTAGAATTTTCATATTGTAAACGTTTATGTATGTGGTGTATGTTTCAGAATAAGTATCAATTATGAAAGGGTCAAATTATGTCAGATTTGATTAATTCCTGATTTAATTAATTTCTGCAAAGATATACGTTCAGAATAATCATATATAATAAGACTGATAAAATCATAATTGACTAAAGTAGCCATTACACAAAGAATATCTCAGTTACCCACTCGCCATATCTTTGAGGTGGAGCTCGACGCCTAACGGGGCGAGGGCTAGGAGGTGGAGGCATTGAGAAGGTATTGTGTGTTTCAGAGTGTGCTTGCTTGATACTTGATGTAGGTAACTCTACTGTAGGTTGGAACTGGGTTGTCTCTGATATAGTGTGGGGTCTTGAAGAATAATCCCTGTAACTCAGTACTGATCTTCTCGGTTGCCTACTTTGATCAGGTTCCAGGACCTGTGAAGTTCCTGAAAAAAAGAAGGAAACCTGAAAGAGGGTTCGGTATTAGATAGAAGACTAGAGAGGGGTTTATTCTTCTGCTGAGGGACGTGATCTCTCTTAGTTCGTAATGGTGGAGGAATATACAATCAGGTTCTATCACTGTTCCCTTCGGAATCAGAACAACTGGAACTATCGGATTGGTGAGTACTGTTACCAGGTGGATTGGTAAAAAGAGCTGTCCTTCTAGATTTGTTTGCAGTTCTCTTGCGAGGACTGGTTTTAGAAGTAGACAGGACTTCAGTGGGTTGGTTACTGATGAAGGACAACAGCATATTCCGATGTAAAGTCTTGATTGGGCCCATCTTGTTTTCTTGCTGTACTCTGTACACCGGAATATCTGGATTGGGCATGGAAAGGACTAAATAGGGTTCTTGGTCCCATCTATCTGCAGGCTTATTGGTTTCCTATAAACCAACTTTACGTAACAGTACTTTGTCACCAATATTAAGTCGAGCATGCTTCACTTTATGGTCATACTGGGACTTGTTCTTGGCGGACACCTTACTAGCTTCCTTAGCAGCCTGGCGGTATGCAAACTGAAGGCGCTGATGAATTTAAGAGGCATATGAGGTGTGACTCCCAGTATGTTCTTCAGAGGGTACCCAAATACGCATCAACAGGTAGTCGTGGGTGCCAACTGAACATAAGAAAGTGAGGGGCATATCCTGTAGCGTCGTTCTTTGTAGCGTTATAGGCCTGTACCAGGGGAGCGATGTAGGACTTCCAATCAGCTTTCTGATGGTTTTCAAGTGTTCCTAGCATCTTGAAGAGTCCTCATTGGCCACATGAGGAGCTGCAGAACCTGAAGAACTGTTCAATACAAGAGCAAAAATAACAGCTGCTTGGTAGATTGCCTTAAGTTCATCGTTAAATATATAACGTCTGGATAGGCCGTCGGCATCTATGTTCTGTTTGCCACTGCGATATTCTATAGTAAAGTTATAGTTAGAAAGTTCAGCAAGCTATCTGTGCTGTGTGGCATCTAACTTTGCAGTGGAAGTAACATAGGTCAGGGGGTTGCTGTCAGTTTTGACTACAAATTCATTGCCATACAAATAATCATGAAAATTGTCAGTCACACTCCATTTCTGGGCTAAAAATTCTAATTTGTGTGCTGGATATTTGCATTCACTGGGCCTAAGACTACGGCTTGCATAAGCAATAACGCGTTCTTTGCCATCTTGGACTTGGAGAAGAACCGAACCTAAACCAATTGAACTTGCATCTGTGTGCAGAATGAATGGCAAAGAATAATCAGCATAGCCTAGGACTGGAGGTGAAACAAGTTTCTGCCTGATAGTTTCAAATGCCACCTGTTGTTCTTCACCCCAATACCACTTTGCAGGAATTTTGGCCTTCGTTTTAGACTTGGTGGACTTTTTGTTCAGAACATGGCCTTGCAAAAGTGTATTGAGTGGTTGAACAATTTGGGCATACCTAGGTACAATCTTCCGGTAATAGCCTGTAAAACCAAGAAATTGCCTAAGGGTCTTAATGTTTGTTGAGACAGGCCATTCTTGAACAGCAGAAAGTTTGTTGGGGTCTGTAGCAATGCCCTGATCTGAAACTACATGTCCTAAATAGATAACTGATGTCTTATAAAATTCACATTTTGATGTCTTAACCCGCAAGTTGTGATCTTTTAGTCTCTGAAATACAGACTCTAATCTAGAAATATGCTCTTCAAAAGTGGCTGAAAATATCCAAATATTATCTAGAAATATGAGACACTCTCTAAGATGCATGTCTCCCATATTTTTGATAAATTAATATTTCATGATAAAGGAATAAAAGGTTTTTCATATACTTTGTCTACAGTTTGATTAAAACCTTTGTTTTAGAATGCAAAAATAAAAAATGGGGGTCAATGTGCATATAAGAAAGAAATTCAATAACAACTGACATAAAATGTTTTTTAGATTTCGACGAGCTTTGAAATATGACGGCATAGGTTTGTAACAAAGAACTGTAAAAGGAACTAGTTATTAATTATTTTTTATATCCTAACAATTCTTTTTGTAATACAGTTTGAATTAAGTAAATATCTTAAACGTTTTTTCAGAAATGACTATTTTTGAATCCCTACCCCCCATTTTGGCATATGACAAAAATTGTCAATTTAGTCACAAAATGTGAGGTCAAAATATTTTTTTGTCCAAAATGTTCATTTTTTTTACGCTAAAATATTCCTATTGTGCTAAAGTTTACTACTACATAATTTTTTAACTAGTTAACTAGTTAACATTTTTGAAAAATAACAAATTTCCGGAAGTGAAAAAACCCAAAACCTCACCACTGACCCCCCTTAATATATCAGTTGACATGATACTTTCGTGATGTATTTGAAAAAAATGTAACGTTCCGATATCTTGCATTCTTCACAATGGATGTGAAATATGGGGTTTCAACATCTTTGCACATGTAAATAATCATAAAACAGGTGTTCAATGCCAAGAGAGTTGACCATGACGAGTCTTTGTTACCTGTAATAAGAGCATGCACATATCTTCGGGAAACTCTGTCTATTAATGGATGTAATCATTATCGAGAGAACTCTTCATCGCAGGAAGAATTTAAAACATTACTTCCCATCAGCATAAATGTCCAGTTTAATATCACCCGATGTAGTATAAAAAATGTTCAGGCCATTGCCACAGTTTTGAACTACTGATTAGATATATGGGATTTCGTTTTAGATAATCCAGAAAATATCAATTAATGAATGGCAATAATGATGAGCAAGGCAATTCTTTTTTATGTCTATTAATAAACTTCACTGACCATTCAGGGGACCTGTCCTCTATCGATTGATACTACAATTACGCATCTAAATCCTTAGACAAACAAGAAATGGATGTATCACTTTCAAAAACCAATGTTTTGACGTTCTTTTAATTTTTTCTATCTCATATAATATGACTATATCAGTGTCTATAATACCTCAAACTTTCTGAATACGTACGCATTGGACCAGGCCGAGCCATTTGTACCTGTATCATATTTATTATTTGAGAATTCAAGTGAAATCGTCTCTTAAACAATTTTATGCCGTTTTATCTCTTGACGTACCTGGAAACAATAAGACTCTAAAATATGTCTAATTGTAAATTATCGAGGCAAAGTATGGGGTTCCAGCGAAAACTTGAGCATGTTATATCTTTCACACAGTATGCAAGTACAATTAAGTATTTCTAAAAGTCCTACTCATCACAATGCAAGTTAATGTATTATACTGGAACTGTCGCTGGCAGAGGTACAATGCATTGGCGACTGTAACCTCTGGTACTTTTTCAACACTGATCTGGTGGTATTCAGCTACACTCTTGGCTACTGGGTAGTTCAGGCTTTGTGACGACACTCTGGATCCCTGTATTTAAAAATATGGCGCATATGACTCCAGGAGCTGGCAAAATTCGTCATTGTTTCGAAACGCTGCAACTTGGACAGATGAGAATTTATCAACCCTGTTAGTGAATCCAAAGAAAGTTCTTAGGAACACCTCCATCCATCTCTGAAGTACATACTGATTACCCGTGAAGCAATAAGGATAAATAGAGTAATCGGGCTTTAAATACTTCTTTAGGAAGGGAAGAAGCAATAAGAAGACTTCTGTGCCATACTATCTTCCCTTTCAAGGTCTTGCAACTTGAGGATAATCTCTTTCAGTAGGTTTACCTGGTAGGCCCAATACATCAAGGTTTCGGTGTGGTGTAGGCCAATTTCACCCAATGCTGTAACCTTTGGATGAAAGCAAGAGTCTGGCTTAATATTTTCGCCTTTGCGTCGTGAACTACTCCAAACATGTTTTGGATGAAGCCCTACGACAATGAACATATCTTCGTGTAGATCTTGAAAACACTCTTCCGAATTGTATATTCGGGGATAAAAGTAGAAAGCAATAGTGCTAACAAGATTGACATTATTGTCAGCTTCTACTGGTACTCTGACTAACCCATCCTTCAATGTACCGGCTTGCAGATGTAGCCTTCGCAGCGTTCTGTCCAGGCGAAAAAATGATTTTCGAAGGCTTTGGATAGGATTTCCTTAGTTTCTACGATCTCTCTATTCCAGATTCCATATCCTCTGGAACCGGGAAATTGTTTAACCAGTTTTCCCGTCCATAATCTAGGCTTGCGACGATAAGTACGACCGCTTTCCAGTGACGAAGAACACCTGGTGAGTTGGCGGGTTCAAATGTAAATTGGTTTAGAACAGAGACCTTCGGGAATCAGCAGAATTATTGCATTGTCTGTTCCTGTTTAGGCGAAATGATTGAGTTATCCATTGAACAAAGTACTTTTTGGATTCTTATGAAGTTGACTTACTCATCTACGGTTGTTGGCCTATCCAAAAGCTATCTGACTGCCTGATTCGAAGCATTCCTTTTCTTCGTTCTTCGTCAGGTTACAGTCTGTCATCGAAGATTCCTTGGACATGTTGCTTGAAAGCATGAACCTTCAAGTATTTGACTGTACAATATGGTACCCTACATTGTGCTGTTTCACGTTTTTCCAGTTTCTTCTCAGCTAATGTTTCCTTTTCTCCCTCACTCCTTTAACCTCACGTAAAATATCATCTGTTTTCGGCCGGGTTGGACGATGTTTTGTTCCCGCTTGCACTAAAGCTTAACACGGGCTTGCTTTTAGCCGGAGACCTGTCACAGCGCCTTTTGTTCCCGTTTTCACTGAACCTATACACATGCTAGTCCTTAGTTGGAGACTATTCAGTGTTACTGGTGCTAGAAGCCCTGTCTCCCTGGCGGGCTTATGTGAGTGTTTTTTTCGAGTCGTTTGTTTTTATACAGTTCTGCTGGAAGCAGTATCGTCTTTGGACGCGTTGAATGGCTCTCTAGAAGGTGCTTTAATTGGGGAAAACTTTGCAGCTTTCTATCTCATACGTGGCGACCTCCTAGCACTATCTGTCTTTTCTGACTGGTTTTGAGTTTACCTCCATAGGCTCGGTAGAAGAGTGTTTGGAGAACTGAGGTCATTCTAGAAGTTTATCCTTCTCTATCAAATCAAACACGTCGTCAACATTTTCCTCCTCAGATACTTTTTGCAGTTGTTTTTTCTGGGTTCTTTATAGCTTTGAACCGGAAGTTTTTCCTGTCCCTCTCTGGATCGTACTTCTTAGAAACTGTCTCTAAAAGAGATTTGATCTTCCAAACGTTTTTGCTTATCCAGTCTCTATCAGCTATCTGGATACTTGTCATGGTCTTAGCAGCATCTTTTAACCAACAAATGCAGTTTTTTTGTTAAGTTGGGCCTGCATCTTGGCGTTTACTGTATGGACCATCTGAAGTATGGTTTCAAGAAGGTTCTCGAACTTTTCTTCTCCGCCTTTGGACTGTAAAGATAATCGTTCGACAAAGCTGCGTGCTGGATTATACACACGACCCTTATCCAGGTATCCTATTACTTCCTTAGCGAAATCCTTCTGTTCAGCCATATCTGAAAAACACTGAAAAATAACTAATACTACGCTCACCATTAATACAGTTTCTTGTACCTATTTTTGCACTTGGTGTGCTATTACCTGTGAATGTTAAAGCATCTATGGCAGTGATGTTAATTTTTTACAATTCATTACAATATTCACACTGGATCATGAACCTCTCGTTCCAAGGCTTCTTGCATATGCAGTATTGTTCATTATTCTCGTCCTGAATGACACTCGTATATTGGCCTGGAGACTTAAGTATTTTGTGATCCATGCTTGCAAAGTTTTGTCTTAGTAAGCCATCATCATGTCGTAGTTGGTCACAAAGACTGCATTGCGTAGTTTCACGCGATACAAATATGAGTATTGCTTTTTCACAACAATGGCTGGTCCTTTCCATGGCGGTCATAACTTACGAGATTTACATTTTGTAGCTGCTGCATATAGAAGATACACTGCATCTACCTATGAATAAGGTCTTAACAGGATCCTCAAGTCGTTATTTTGCTTCCAGCATCCAGTAACGGTCTATTAAATCTTTGAACTTGACCATTGCTGGACAAAAACGGAAAGCAACAGTGACTGGAAACCTCGTCAATGGCAACATTTGCATTCACCTCAGCTTTCTGCGATGGTAACGGTACACATTTTACCAACTTCGCAATCTGATCTAGCATCATCATGCAGTACTGGTTTCCTAGCGATGTCTATGGCAGTGGACCAATAACTCGATACTCGGTGGGTGCTCCCGCCTGACATTGTATTAACGAAACTCTACCGTATCTTTCTTTTTTCTTATTTTTATTACACACAACACATGATATCACATACGACTCAACATCTCTAGAAAGGCGGACCCAGAAAAACCTTTCCCTCAATTTGGATTTGGTTCGAGCTACTCCCCGAAGACTTGATGAAGATGTATCGTTGTGCCAAAGTAGTGCTTGTACCATCTTTTACAAAAGGTTAGAGATCTTCGGCTTCTGGGTTTTTCTTGAATAGGACTCCATCTATCAGTAGGAATAAACTTTTATTAAGACAATACAACTCATGGACTGGCCAGGAATTGAGCATGGATAATTGTTAAGTCTTTGTCTGTTACTTGTTCTTGTTAGGTCATCGATCGTGAGTCCTCAACACAAATTGTGCTGTGTATCAGAATATCGCATATATATGTTACCGAATATATCCAGTTGTTTCATTACTTGTTTAAAGGAATTGCAATGACAAGAATTCGATTTGATGGTAAAGAAATTTAAAGTTTTTTCTAGAAGGCTCCAGGTAAGGTAGTCTCAACATTCCATGTCTGTCTAGCCCATTACAGTTTAGAAGCTTCAAACTGTTGTTTAAAAGACAGCCAACTGGTGTTTCAAACAAATCGCAGATTCTTTGGGAGCTTTCTTTGATCTCGTCTCATTAAAGATTTGTGATCATTCTCATCAGAGTTAAACTGTTACTATGGATTCATTGTCTGTAGCAACTTGAAAGTACCTGGGAATCGTTGTAGATATCTGGATGAAACCTCTTCGGTCTCAATGGTCAGATGTATGCTTCGGAAGTATGCAGACGTATTCATATACCTGGACTGGATTTGGTATGTTATGAAATTCAATATAATTGGACTACATATCTATTTAACCTATCCCGGTCCATTATAAATAGATAATTGTTGTAATATGGAATTCCTTATCCATAAGAAATTGGCTGAATATCCTGAATGGAACTCTTAATTACAATATCCAAGTATATTAAAAGAGATGTAGATGTACAATGCATTGCCAACTGTAACCTCTAGTACTTGGCTTCTCTTGGCTACTGTGTAGATCTGGCTTTGTGACGATACTCTGGATCCCTGAAATTACAAATATCGAGCATCTGACTTTTGGAGCTGGTGAGATTCGTTTAGAAGCGCTGCAACTTGGTCACATGAGAATTTATCAATTATGTTTGTGAATCCAAAGAACATTTTTGGGAACACCTCTATCCATCTCTGAATTACAGACTGATTACCCGTAAAGCAATGAAGATAGATAGAGTGATTGGGCTGTACATACATCTTAAGGAAGTGTAAAAGCAAATAGAAGACTTATGTGCCATAATCCTTTCTCATTCCATGGAAGTGGATAACCGATACGTGTCTGTCTTGCAAATGGGGCAGAATCACTTCTTATTGGTTTACCTGGAATGCCCATACCTCAATGGTTCGGCGGGTTCCTCTGGCTCCTCTATTCCAGCTTACATATCCTCTGGAACCGTGAAATTGTTTAACCAGTATTCCCGTTGATCGTCATACAGGCTGGCGGCGATAAGTCCGACCGCTTTCCAGTGAAGAAGTACACCTAGTGAGTTGGCGGTTTCCAAAGTATATTGGTATGGAACAGAAACTTTCGGGAATCAGGAGAATTATTGCATTGCTTGTTTCTGTTAAGGCGACATGTTTGAGTTATTCATTGAATCAAGTGCCTTCTGACTTCTAAAATGAAGTAGACTAACTCATCTAAGGTTGTTGGTCTACCCAAAAGCTATCTGACTGCCTGATTCAAAGCATTCCTCCTTCCCCGCAGCACACGTTCTTCGTCAAGTTGAAGTCTGTCATCGAAGATTCCCGGGACATGGTGCTTAAAAACATGAAACTTCAGGTATTTGGCTGGTCCCATAAAACCTGGTACCCTACATTGTTCAGTTTCACGCTTGTCCAGTTTCTACTCATCTTACGTTTTCCTCTTCCGCTCGCTCCTTTAATCTGACGTAAAACATGATCTGTTTTCTGTTTCTTAAGGATAGTAGCTGAAATAGTCAGTGTCTGTGGACTTGTAGAGGATGGGCTTTTTCCAGTAGTGTATTGAATATCGACAGTTCTACCCCTTCCTATGGTGAAACGGCGCTCAACGCCCTTCATTGCTACCGATGATGTTTTCTTAGCTGCGGGATTGGATGATGTTTTGTTCCCGCTTGCGCTGGAACTTAACACCTGCTGCCTTTAGCTTGAGACATGTCAGAGTTTCTTTTGTTCCTGTTTGCATTTGTACTATACACCTGCTGGTCTTTATTTCGAGGCCATCAAAGGTAACTGGTGCTAGAAGCACCGTCTCTCTGGCGGGCTTATGTGAATGTTTCTTTCCGGTCGTGTGTTTTTGTACTTGCAGACGACTCTTTAGGTTGTCCATGTGTAGAACCAGAAGACTTTTGCTGGACGTTCTTGTCAGTTCTGCTTGAAGCTGTATCCTCTTTGGATGGCTCATTAGAAGGGGCTCTCATTTGAGGACAGTTTGCAGCTTTCTGTTTTATACGTAGCAACCTCCTACGGCTGTCTTTTCTGTCCGACTTGGTATTGTGTCTACCGCCATAGACTCGGTAGTAGATTCCTGTTGGGAGAACTGAGGTGATTTTAGAAGTTTCTCATCGTCTATCCCAACACTTCGTCAACACTTTCATCCTTAGCTTTTCCGGGTTCTTTATGTCTTTTAATCGGTTATCTTTTTTCTCCCTCTCTGGTTCGTTATTCTTTGAAGCTGTCTTTGCGCTTCCAAACGTTTTTGCTTATCCAGTCTTTATCAGCTATCTGGATACTGTCCGTGGTCTTAGTAGCATATTTTAACCAACAAATGAAGGTCATCTTGCACGTTGAGCCTGCATCTTGGTCTTCGATATGTGGCAATCGGAAGTATATTTTTAAGAAGCTGCTCGGACTTTACTTCTCCGCCTATCTACTAGGACAATCCCAAGTTCCACAAAGCTGCGTGCGGAAACAGGTATCCTTGTATCTTACACCTTTTTTTAACCCATACCTAAAAAAAAAAAAACAAAAAAAAAAACAAAAAAACAATACCATTGGGGGCAGTGATATTAATACATGATGCCATTCGTCACACTATTTACTTTGGATCATGAACCTCCCGTTCCAAGGCTTCTTGCAAATGCAGTATCATTCTCGTGCTGAATGTTATTTATATATTGGCCTGGAGACTACTTGTATTTTGTGATCCATGCTGGCAAAGTTTTGTGTTAACAAGCCATCATCCTGTCGTGGCTTGTCACGAAGACTGCATTGCGTAGTTTCACGCGATTAAAATATGATGATAGCTTTTATGGCTGGCCACTTCCATAGCAGGCAAAACTAACGAGATAAACATTTTGTAGCTGCTGTATCCAGAAGAATTACCTTTTGTGGCTAAAGTTCACTGCATCTACCTCTGAATAAGGTTTTAACAGGATCCCCAAGTCGTTAATTCGCTTCATACGTATCATTGACATTTTTAGAGTTGCTCTCGCAATTTTGTGTGCTTTCCGTATGGTGTCCATCATCTGTGCTACATACTCTCCATAGCCGTCTTGTGTTACTGCCTTTGCATTGAGGAACATCAGCTTAGCTGGCGTATTCAGCTGTCGCAAACATTAATATATTTGGTGTGAATCCAGTACTCCTGTTTACCGAAGCGCGTATAGCCATTGCTTTCTGTTGAATGTTCTGGTCCAATTTGTCTTACAACAGCCAGACTTATCAAATCGTATGAATAACCGTTCTTTGCCTCATGTTTTACAACACTGTTGTATGAGAAAGCTCTTGGCGGAGAAGTTAAAGCATTCATAAATGCTTCTTGTTACGTAATTCTCCACTTGAACTATTTTTGCCGGTCAGATTATACATATTGTAATGCTAGACCATCAACATTTTTTAAACAGGTTCTGTGATAGTTTTCTAGACCTAGAATTTTAAACTTGGAGCTAACCAGTTGACTACTGTGTCAATGTCTCCGGATGTCATGGACAATGCATTTCCAGTTACCATTCTCCCAAGAAATTCAACTTCTTTCTAAAATACGTGTATTGTCCTGGCTTGAGCTTTATACTATGCTTTCGAAACCTTTCGAGAGCTGCGTCTATATTCTTTAAATGGTCCTCAAAACTATTTCCAATCAGCAGGATGTCGTCCAAGAAGGCTGACACAGTTTGTCTCGTTAAACCTTATAATATTAAGTTCATTACCCGTGAAAATGTTTCAGGTGCATTTGATAGACCAAACCCCATTCGAACATGCTCGTAGAGTCCGTACTTGATAAGAAAAGCAGTGTTCTTTCTATCTTCTTCACTGATTCGGACTTGCCTGTAAGCGGTATTTCTATCTTGTTTAGAAAACAAGATACCACCAGCCAATGTATTCAAGCAATCTTCGTCCAATAGTAGAGGAAAAGTATCCTTAACCGTAACATTATTCAGTGCTCTGAAGTCGGCGTACCACCTTATTATACCGTGACACTTCCTGATCAGAACTGGTGACGACGCCCATTCTGATACAGATACCCGAATGACACCGGCATAAACAATCTTCTTGAGATGCCTTCCTTCTTCTCCCACAAAGCCAACTTGTTTTCGTCGCATGCGTTTTTTCATAGGTTTTGCATTTTTGATGTCCAACGTATGTTCAATTGCAGCATAAATTACCCGGGTCAAACTCTCCTTTTGCAAAGACATTTTCAAGGTCATCTAGAGGTTTCTCAACTTGCCCCTTGGTAGGATGTTCAATAGAAGACTTATATAGATATCTGGTACCTTCACCTTTACTGGAACCGTTTTTATTCTGAAGAACCTCTTTTGAGTGTAGTTATTTGAGGTGCAATCTCTTTAGTTTCAGATGTGGTTTTATCTCGACAAGTTATGCATTCTATTCTTTCCCTTTTGGGAACACTTGTCGCTTTTGTAACTAGGAGTCATTTCGGAGTACTGGTTATCAGGGTATTCCCGTACTTTTCGTATATATATGCACTGCCTATCACCTTGCCCTTCAGGAGAGTCTTTTAAGTTTGAGTCAGATTGGCTAAACAGACGACTAGTCCTGATTTGGATGGTCTCAGCGTCCGTCAGCATTGGAATACCTATCTTTGTATACTTAGAAATATTGTTGAGTGTATCTTTATCTGCCATCTGCATAACCACAGCTTATTATTCAAGTTACTTGTATGAATTAAGGATGGTAATCTCATGCACAAGATTCTATTCTGGCCTTTAACTTATTTACCATCTACAGTTTCAAATTCATACTAACATGATGCATAGACCAGCATGAAAATGGTGTCACGCAATTCTTCTTCACCAAGTGCTGCTTTGACCGTTTAGATACCCCTGCTGAATGTTTATAAGCCTGTCTAATTTGTATGGTTGCTGTCGTACATCCCTTTTACATACGGACTTGTCGTCTATCAGGTCTTGCTACCAAGTATAACCTGAAGTTTTAGACTTGGTCATATCAAACTCCCATATAAAGACAGACAGACATGAAAATTGGACAGACAAATTATTGGATCACCAACAATACTTATATAACGTTCATGAGCATGAAATGATTCATGTCAGACAGAGTTACATACCACACCTAAATGTAAAATACACAAATTAAATTATGGTAATTTTTAAATTCTTATAAATGATCTAGAACGGAAAGCTTTTTTGATTTCAGGTACCAATTTCAAATATACATGATATAATATTCTTAAAACAAAAATTATGTAGACAAATACAGATAATTAGACTGTATACACAAGTTCATATACCATGCATTTATCCAACAAACCTCATCAATTGGATCAATTGCTACGATAATTGCCGGATTTTCTCCAAGGTGATTACTCCACTTATTGTCCATTGTGGTCATTATAAAGAAAAATACCAAGTCACTGAAAACAAATACGTCAAATTCTAAATGTTTAAAAAAAACAAAACATGCTAATTTTCCATCCAATCTTATCCGATTCAAATCATCTGTTTCATAGCAGATAATGAAAATAAGGTCGCTTTTAATCACTTTATAGCTGTCCATGAACATTTGTTTAGAAGACATTTTAGCGCTTATGCAGGCCTTGGTACCTATCATTGCATTTCCTGATGGGTTCTTCTCGGTCTCATGCACTTTGAGGTATTAATAAAATTATCTTCCACTTGATAAACTACAAGATTTCTTTTAGGCCACTTTAGAAACATCGTTGAGTGCATTCTTTCTCCATTAAATGACCCCAGCTCTTCTGCATTATTTGTAGGAAGCATGGTGATCTCTGCATTTATTTTAGCTTTACTTATTTACCCTGGAAGTCTTGTACTTGCATTGATGTAGCTGGTTGGAAAATCGTACGGACTGCTATTGGTGGAATAATATCAATATTTTAGTTACACCTCCTGGTTTTTAAGGACTGTATCATTTTTTGTTGCTGTTGACTTGCCTATGACTGGCATGTCTTTTACTCGAAGTTTCGTACCTGGATCAACTAGAAGTTTTAGACTTATTGTGCCAACTCTACTTCTATTACTTTTTATAAAGGATGATGAAATAGGTACCTTTTAATCACGATAGATGTTGATTGACTAGAAGACAATCTAAAGCTTATCCCTTGATTGCTCAATGTGGGGTGACTTGTGTCAATCATCTCGACCAGTCTTGTCCATTAGCCAGTTTTGTATCTTGGCAAACTGTTGTTTAAAATTACTCCAGCCTACTGGACTTTCCATCATCTCGAAGTTTTTTTGGGAGCTTTAAGTCTTGACGATCTCCTGAAACTTCAGTTGAAGCTTGTGTAATCATTCCCATAACCCAGACTTGATGGAGAACTCACTGCATGAACTTGAACCATCCAGTTGTATCTTCTTGTGCGGCTAATGACCTTCAGGAATATATTGGTCTTGTAGTATGGTTCTGGATTGTACCTGTCTTGCTTGGTATTTATTTTATTGAATTATGCCATGTAGACTCTTTCTTTATCAACACGAGCCTGGGTCTTGAATTGCAGCTGTTCTTGTTAGAAATCGTCGGTGCATGGAATAATACAATCTTGTATCTATGCCTATCTTCTAGCTATTGCATCTTTTTTTGTCTTGCCCACGTCGGTTTTTACGTGAAGGTTCGGCCTCTTGTTTACGCATTAACTTTCCAGTTGCTTCATTACTCTTTTGAGCTTGACCTAATTTCACTTGAGAAACTAAAGCTTCCCTGATGACGCTGCATTTTGAGCTCCTTTGACACTCGCTGACAGTATCGTGTCCATAAGGTCGCTGTAAACGTTGTTGAAAATAAGAATGGACTAATCGTTTGAAGATTCTTTGGGTGTCTTCTTGGCCTTTATGTGAAGATGTGTACTTATTCCCACAGAGTTTGACTCATTGATCTTGTCCGTTCAGACCTTTTATAACATTTTAAGATTTGGTCTTGTAGATTTTGTTGTATGTCTTTGAAATAATTTTTTATCTGCCATAGACGACCTTTCCACGAGACTCTAACCTGTCTGAGTTAGAGATGTAACCTGTTGAGCTGCACATTTTTTTATGCCTTCTGTTGATACTTTATTGTCATCGCGCTTTTAGTGATGCCTCTTTATTGTCATATGACTTTCATCGATTTTTTCGGACTTGACCTATCACTTGAACTTAACTAATGACGCTGCATTTTCTCCTGATGAGTGTCTTGACGAATAGTTTCTAGAAAAACTTCTTCATCTAGAATTTATACATTTCTTAAAGATGATTTCTGCTTCACTGATGAATCGTTAACTGGGAGGTCGTAATCACACGGCAATAAATTTTGATTTATAGTAAAAGACACATTGGATATTTTAGATGGATTTGACCATGAAGTACATGTAGACGTTTTAGTTCTAGAATAACTTTTTCTGTGAACATTTGGTTTAATATCTGAAAGCTGGAACTCTGAAGTATTATGTCTTGCAGTAAAGTGTACATCGTCATCTTTCTCAGTGTTTGGAATATCAGGTAGTGCAGAAATTAACGCAACCAGATCTGTTTTGGTCATTCCCTGGCTTAAGGCAAGGAGCTGATTTACAACATCTTCCATGTAAGGTTGTATAGTGTGTGTTACCTCTATCTTGGCAATCTTAGGTGTTTGTAAATCATACAATGTTGGTATTGGTATCATAGGTGATGCCATAGCCATACTATCCATTAATTGTGTATTTGCCGGGATAGTTGTACTTGTAGTTGTTGTAACTGTTTATGTTACAAGTTTGGTAACTGGTGTACCGAGTGTAGCAAGTTTTGAGATAACCGATGTTTGGCTGTCATGATTTGGCGACCCTGCTGTAGATACTACAATGAGTACTGAGTGTATTCTTGTAATTGTCACCGGTATACCCATCACAATTGTTGAACAGGGGGTTACTGCTTTAGACGACACAGTGGTACCAGTTACAGCGAAGATTGAGAGATAGTGTTACATGACTGTTACATTAACGTTGACCTCTAGAATCACGAAGAGATAGAAATTTGACACAAGTTTGATGATAATCCTTAAAACGAATAATGAGACATAGACTGTCAAACCTTTTAACATCAGTTTGATCTTGACCCGAACATTTGTCATCAGACCCTATATCACATATTGAACACCAACTGTGACCTTGTCTGTCAATGTCTCTCTCCGAATTTGAAGCATGACACGCCACCGTAGTATGAGCATTTGCTGTATGTATTGATGTCATCAGTTATACGCATTGAGAAATTCCAGCCCGGATACAGAAAACAATTGCCCTTAATTATAGGCTGTCAGTCCTTATTATAACAGTGTCTTTCAAGTTAGTTCCCTAGTTGTAATAAAGAACACATCCTTACTTTAAGGGCAACACTATCATGACGTAACATGAGTTTTTCAAAAGCATATACCCCAACATTATAAATTCAAATGTAATGGGCAATTATTTCCTAAAATTATTTAAAATCTTTCCATGCACAAAGAAATTTAAAGCCGAGACACGAAGTGCGGGCGAAGACTCACAGAGAATAGTAAATTAATAAGTATGACTAATCATTTGAAATTTTATCACTTGATGAACCTAAAAGATGATACCTATGATAGTCCAAATTATTAAGCAGGTTTTTTGAAGAAAAAAAACTTGGTGTGTAGGTAGCCGCTTGGGATTGTTTGGGCGGGTAGGGTTCAAGGGCAAGGTCGGGCCTAAAAATAGAAAAACGGTTTCCGCTCAATAACTCAAGCTAGGAGTGACCAATTATAATGAAACTTGGTATGTAGGTAGCTTGAGTAAAGACGCCGCTTGGGATTGCATCATTTGGGGTCACTAGGTTTAAGGTCAAGGTCACAGTAACTAAAAATAGAAAATGGTTTCCGCTCAATAACTCAAGTTAAGAGTGACCAATTACATTGACACTTGGTCTGTAGGTAGCTTGCGTGTAGACGCCGCTTGGAATTGCATTGGGGGTCACAAGGGTCAAGGTCAAGGTCACTGTTACTAAAAATAGAAAAATAGTTTCCGCTCAATAACTCAAGTTAGGAGTGACTAATTGCAATTCAACTCAGTGTGTAGGTAGCTTGTGTAGAAACGAAGCTTAGGATTGCATTAGGGGTCAAAAGGTTCAAGGTCAAGGGCACTGTTACTAAAAATAGAAAAATGGGTCCCGCTCAATAACTTTAGTCAGGAGTGACCAATTGTAATGAAACTTGGTGTGTAGGTAGCTCGCGTGGAAAGGAATTAGTTTTTAGATTTGCATTAAGGGTTCAATAGTTTCAATTTTGGGGGTAAAGGTCACTAAATAGCAAATGGTCGCTTGTTACTATAGAATAGATTTTTATTTAATTTTAGTTTTTAGATTGTTTTAAGCGTGGAAGAGAATATTTTTGGGGGTCAAGGTCACTAGGGTCAAGGTCAAGGTCAGTGTTACTAAAAATAGATTTTTACTTATTTTTAGATTCTTAAAGTCTTTTAAGCACAAATTTTTTTTCGGGGTCAGGGTCACTAGGGTCAAGGTCAAGGTCACTGTTACTAAAAATAGATATTTATTTATTTTTAGATTTTAATTTGTTTTAAGCAAAAAAGATTTTTTTCGGGGTCAAAGTCACTAGGGTCAAGGTCACTGTTACTGTATAAAAATAGATTTTTATTTATTTTAGTTTTTAGATTGTTTTAAGCAAAAATATTATTTTTAGGGGTCAAGGTAACTAGGGTCAAGGTCAACTGGGGTCAGGGTTACTAAAAATAGATTTTTCTATTTTTAGTTTTTAGAGTCACTGTTACTAAATATAGATATTTATTTATTTTTAGATTTTAGATTGTTTTTTATAAAAATTAAAAAAATCGGGTCAAAGTCACTAGGGTCAAGGTCCCAAGGGTCAAGGTCAAGGTCATTGTTTCTTAAAATAGATTTTTATTTATTTTTAGATTGTTTTAAGCCAAAAAAAAATTTTCTTGGTCAAAAGCACTAGAGTCAAGGTCAAGGTCAAGGTCAGGTTACTAAAACTAGATTTTTATTTATTTTTAAGTTTTTAGTTCTTTTAAGCAAAAAATTTTTTTTGGGGTCAAGGTCACTAGGGTCAAGGTCACTGTTACTACAAATATATTTTTATTTATTTTTAGTTTTAAGCAAAAAAATCAAAAAAAGTTTTGGGGTCAAGGTCACAAGGGTCAAGGTCAAGGGCACTGTTACTAAAATAGGGGGGAGTCAAGGTGACTGTTTTGTTTAATTCTACAATTTCTGCAGGCGCCGTTAAACCTGCTTTGGCGGCATTGCCGCGTCTTCTTGTTCCTATGGTTGTGAAGTATGGGGTTCTAAAAAAAAATTCTTAAAAATATAACATGTTCCATCAATGAAAATGATCATTAAACAAAGACAGACAAGCACAGCGATTACTTATACGTAATTACAAAATTAACATACCCTGGAAAACTCAACGATGTACACTTTACTGGAAGACATCATACTTCAGAGTTCTATTGATATACATTTTTTAGCGGCAGGTACCCCTCTCACATTCTAGGAAATTCATTACAATAATTCAGGATATATATTGAAATAGGCATATGTCACTGTCCGTAAAACTCAGAACTTCCTTAACGGCACTGAAGATGAACAAGACGAGTCTCTATTTACAGTACGAACACAATTGATTAACCATTTGGAAAATGTCTTCTTAAAACCATGGATATATTATGTCATGGGATTGCTACTGTCATCTGGAAAATAAATCTTCATCACAGCAGATATCAAAATCAAAACTTTGTTTTTAAAACAAACCTTAGTTTATTTGTCAACGTCTACATTTTGATAATTACAATGTGGCCTTGAAACTGAAAGGTATTGCAAAACGTTCCATAACAAATAACTTACAGTTTAATTTGTGATGTACCTCTAAAATACATTAGGCAGATATGACTGTCATTCTAAGCAATCGTATGATCTATGGGGTACCATTTAAATATTACAGAAGATTGATGAATTGTTGTATGTATCTTGGTTAAGAATACTTACTTGAAATATTCGTAATCATGTAGGATGTTAAGTATCAAGTTTCATCATGTTTGCACATGTCAATAATCATTAAACAGTTTTTCAATGCTTAGACAGATGACCATGACGAGTCTATTTTACCTGTAATAAGAACATGCACATAAACTCTGTCTATCAATTGATGTATTGATTATACTATGTTTTATGTACACTTTTACCGAAATTATCTACTTCTATCACTATCTATCTACTATTATCTATCTATCATCATCTCATCCTACTATCTATCCTAAAAAATCTATCGATAATAAATGTATCTGTCTATCTATGTAATCATTATCGAGAGACCTCCTCATCGCAAGAGGAATTAAAACATTCAATAAGAAGTAATTTTGTCTTGAATCACCTGCTGTACTGATCATCGCTACAATTCTTAACTACTTATTACATCTATAAAATTGCAATTTAAGTATCTCAAAATGTATTAGTCAATTAATGAATGGCAATAAAGATGAGTAAGGCTATTTTTGTTATGTCTATTAAGAAACTTTACTGACTTTTCACGAAATCTGTCGTCTAACGGCATATGGTATTATTAATCCTAGAAATCACACTGAAAGCAGGACGAGTGTGTTATACTTTCTCAAACCAATGGTTTAATTGTTTTTCATTTTTTCTTTCCCATATAATATGGTTCTATCAGTGTCCATAATGCCGCACACTTTTTGAATACATATAGATTTAATCAAGCCGAGCCATTTGTACCTGTATCATATTGAATTCTTGAAAATGCAAATTGTTAGTCTCTATAACAGTTGTATGCCGTTTTATTACTTGATGGACATGAAAACAATTAAACTCTGAAATGTTTTTTATTGTGAATTATTGAGGCGAAGTATGGGGTTCCAGCGGCAAATACATCAGTATGTTGTATATATGACAATGTTAATAATGTTCATCGTCATCTAGGGTGGCGGCGATAAGTACGACCGCTCTGCAGTGAAGAAGTTCACCTAGTGAGTTGGCTTTTTACAAAGTATATTTGTCTGGAAAGAAACTTTCGGGAATCAGCAGAATTATTGCATTGCTTGTTCCTGTTTTGGCAAAATGATTGAGCTATCCATTGAATCAAGTGCCTTTTGAATTCTAATGAATTTGACTGACTCATCAAAGGTTGTTGGCCTACTCAAAAGCTATCTGCTCCTGATTCAAAGCATTCCTCCTTCCCCGCAGCACACATTCTTCGTCAGGTTGAAGTCTTTTATAGTCTTTTAGTGTTGGTGGTGTGCACTTCTGGGAGTGCGGGCTGGGGGACATATTCATGGGTAATGGTGCTTAAAGGTATAAAACTTCATGTATTTGGCTCGGGCTTTACAATCTGATACCCAACTGTCAACGTTATCTAAGGGGGATTATCTACTGAGGTGACAATGTCTTAGTTAGACTCGGTAATGGCTTGAACAGCTATACTGGCAGGACTTGCTGTGCAGATTGGACTCGCTGCACTTCTTGGACTTGCTGCACTCCTTGGACTTGCTGCACTTTTAAGACTTGCTGTACTCCTTGGACTTGCTGCACTTTTTGGACTTGCTGCACTTTGGGACTTTCTGCACTCCTTGGACTTGCTGCACTTTTTTGGACTTGCTGCACTTCTTGGACTTGCTGCACTTTTTGAACTTGCTGCACTTCTTGGACTTGCTGCCCTCCTAAGACTTGCTCGACTACCTAGACTTGCTTCACTAGCTGGACTTGTTGCCTTAGCTAGACTTGCTTAGGAGAGTATCTGCTATCCTTTTTACAAAGAGACTTGCTCCATTTAGCAAGAATCAATTTTTGTCAATACTGAGAGAGCCCTCCTCCGAGACCAAGATTTTTTTTTTTTATCTCAGCTTTTTATAACAGACTAAGACCTCTTTTATTTATTCAATCAATATAAATTCCACGCGCGAACCGGATTGAGCGACGCTTATATGACGTCACAATACAAATAACGTCGTCAGCTAAATAAACAAATCTGTGTTTCTTTTTTCTTAAAAAATACATTAAAAATATTTACTACGAAATAAAATGATTTTATTCTTGACACCAACATTGTGCAATTTCACGCTTGTCAAGTTTCTACATTTGTAACGTTTTTCCTTTTTTCTCTCGCTCCTTTAACCTGACCTAAAATATCACGTTTTCTGTTTCTTCAGGATAGTAGCGCGAAATAGTCAGTGTCTGTAGACCTGTAGTGGACGGACCTGCTTGCCTTTAGCTTGAGACCTGTTAGAGCGTATTTTGTTCCCGTTTGCGTTTGACCTATAGACATTCTTGTCTTTAATTTGAGACCATTAAGGGTAACTGGTGCTAGGAGCACTGTCTCTCTGGCGAGATTTGCAGCAGTCCTGAAACTTATGTCATTTATACGTTATACGTGGCAACCTACTAGGGTTGTCTTTTCTATCCGACTTGGTAATGTGTCTACCCCCATAGGCTTGATAGTAGATTCCTGTTTGGAGAACTGAAGTGATTCTAGAAGTTTCATCTCGTTTATCAAATCCAACACTTTTTGGTGTGTGTTGCAATTCTACAGTTGTACCCCTTCCTATGGTGACAAGACACTCAACGCCCTTCAGTGCTACCGATGATGTCTTCTTAGCTGCAGAGTTGGACGAGTTTTGTTCCCGCTTGCGCTGGAACTTAACACCTGCTGCCTTTAGCTTGAGACCTGTTAGAGTGTCATTTTTTCCCATTTGCACTTGAACTATAAACTTCTTAAGTTCCAGACCATTAAGGGTAACTGGTGCTAGGAGCACTGTCTCCCTGGCGGGATTTGTAAGTGTTTTATTCCGGTCGTGTGTTTCTGTACTTGCAGATGACTATTTAGGATGTCGATTCGTAGAGCTAGAAACCGGTTGCTGGACGTTCTTGTCAGTTTTGCCTGAAGCTGTATCTTTTTTGGGTGGCTCTCTAGAAAGAGCTCTTATTTGAGAAAACATTGCAGCTTTCTGTTTTATACGTGGCAACCTCCCAGGGCTGTCTTTTCAGTCCGACTTTGTTATGTGTCTACCCCCATAGGCTCGGTAGTAGATTCCTGTTTCGAGAACTGAAGTGATTCTAGAAGTTTCATTTCGTCTATCAAATCCAACACTTTGCCAACAGTTTCCTCCTAAGATACTTTTTCCGGGAGCTTTTCCGGGTTCTTTATGTCTTTGAATCGGTTATCTGTCTTGTCCCTATCTGGTTCGTTATACTTTGAAACTTTCTTTGCGCTTCCAAACGTTTTTGCTTTACCAGTCTCTATTAGCTATCTGGATACTTTCCATGGTCTAAGTAGCATCTTACAACCAACATGCAGGTCACCTTGTTACGTTTGGCCTGCATATTGGCCTTCATTATGTGAGCCATATGAAGTATGGTTTAAAGAAGCTGCTCGGACTTTACTTCTCCGCCTATGTACTGTGCTTAGTATTGTGCCTCTCTCCCAAACATTAGAAAAAGATTTGGTGTAAACCCAGTACTCCTTTTTACCGAAGCGCGTATAGCCAATGCTATCTGTTGATTGTTCTGGTCCCATTTGTCTTGCGACATCCAGACTTATAAAATCGTCGACATCATCGATAAATTTAGGCCATCGTTTCCTGAATTCTTTACAGCGCGTCTGAATTACCGTTTTTTGCCCCAGTCCGATGTTTTACAACAATGTTGTATTGAGAAAGCTCAATCCATCGCGCCAGCTGACTATGTTGTTTGGATTGTAAACTTTAATAACCAGGTCAAACTATAGCTTTATGCAAAGACCTTTCCTACTCCATTCTGTACTTATAGAAGTTTTGCACCTGAAGCTGAATCTGAAGAACTCGAATCCAGTTTGAGCGGATCTTTTTTATTTTGTAAAGCTATAATCAGCGGAGAAGTTAAAGCTTTCTATAATGCATCAACTACTTTTTGTTACCTTATTCCCCACTTGAACTGTTGAACGTTTGCCGGTAAGATTATACAATTGTTATACTAGACCATCAAAATCTTTTAAAGACGTTCTGTGATAGTTTTCTAAACCAAGACCTTTGAACTTGGAGCTGGCCAGTTGACTTCTGTGTCAATGTCTTCGGATGTCATAGGCAATGCATTTCCAGTAACCATTCTTCCAAAAAGTTTATTTTCTTTCTAAAGTACGTGTATTCGTGGCTTGAGCTTTATACCATGCTTTCGAAACCCTGTGAGAGCGGCCCTTTGAATGGCACACCAGCTCCAAGAAGGCCGACTGGGTGTGCCCCGTCCAACGTGAAAATGTTTCAGGGAGCACCCCATCATGCCCCCCCACCACCGCATTCGGACTTGCAGTACTAAATTGCATCTTTGTAAGAAAACAAGATACCATCAGCCAATGTATCAAAGGAATCTTCGACCAATAGATGAGGAAAAGTAATATTAACCGTAACATTATTCAGTGCTCTGAAGTTGACACACCACCTAATTAAACCATTACACCTTCTGATCAGAACTGGTGAAGACGCCCATTCTAAAACAGATTCCTGAATGACACCGGCATAAACAAAGCCAACTGGTGTTCGTCGCATGCGTTGTTTCATGGGTTTTGCATTTCCGATGTCCACCGTATGTTTGATTGCAGCATAAATTATCCAGGTCAAAATCTTCTTTTGCAAAGACATCTTTAAAGTCATCTAGGAGTTTCTCACTTTGTCCCTTGGTAGGATGTTCAATAGAAGACGTATGTAGATAGCTGGTACCTTCACCTTTACTGGAACCATTTTTATTCTAAAGAACTTCTTTTGAGTGTAGTTATTTTAGGTGCAGTCTCTTTAGTTTCAGATGTGGTTTCATCTCGTCAAGTTATGTTTGATTGGATTTGCATTTCCGTAAAAAAAAAATTTTGTATCCAATCAACTTACACCAAGAACATGATGCACATCAATACCATAAGTATGATTCTCGTTAAGAATGATAATTGACTTCTAAAGTACACATTTGTATAATATAAAGACCTGGTATTACAATCTGTATGGAAAACGATCAAAGTACTTAACAATCCAGTTTTATGAGCATCAATCAGTTTTATGACACTAAGCAATGACTACATTAAAAAGTAATATACCACTAACCCAAGCGTTAAGAAGATGATTCTAAAACAAAAATATAAAGAGATCGTATAAAAAGACACAATGTTAAAACAATGACAACAATGATGTTTGGCGGCTTCCTTAACATGTTTAAAAACTAATATTACGTATAGACTGTGGCAAGTTATTCCAAAAGACACACCCCTGATAAGCAAAAGACTATTTATCAAATCCCCTCACCTTGGGAATACAAAAACAACCACTGTCATTAAACTTTAACTTGGATGGATCATCAGGATTGGGACAAGCAGTTACCCTAAACCTTGAGTGTGTAATGAGTGTACATGATTAAAATGTTCTCCCAGGTAAACTGGAGCTATGCCTGACTTAAATTTGAAAACATTACCCAAAATAATATGGTTAACCCGTTTTTTAACTGGTAACCACTTTAAATACCTAAACTGGCCTCGACCAACATGACACATAGAATCCATATTCAAGATGAATCTCACTAATTTGTTTTGGGTTGTTTGATGTCTACTTTTCCACCACTGTGTCAAACTTTGGTATAAAAAATAACAGACATAATCAAAGAGGCACTGGATAAGGGATGTAACCAATAGCCTACATGTATGTTGTGTTAGAAAATCAGCTCACCAGACAGGCTTTGGTCCAAAGTGGCCAAAAGATATTTAACTTAATGAACAGCATCAAGTATCTTGCCATTACATGATATTTACATACTGGATTGAGACCTTGTTTTAGGTTTTAGAGCAAAGTTTTTTTCAACAAATATAATAAAGTAACTGACTGTTTCATTACTGTTAACCTCAATGCTGGTTTTTACATTACCTGTAACCAATATGACGTAGATATAAAAAATAATTTATTTTACTCTGCTGAGAGGTCTCACGTAGAAAATAGGTCCAACAACCCCTGGGGGACACCACATGTGATACTAGAGAGAAAAGATGATGTACCAGATACAGCAACCAGTTGATGTCTATCACATAAGCATGACCTAAACCATCTGACGGCATTTTCACTTAGCCCAAGGGCTTCACGTTTCATTAATAGAATACTGTGATCAACAGTGTCAAAGGCCTTCAGGAGATCAAGCAGTACCATCTATACCATATGATCCTTATCCATTTCGAATCTTATATAGTCAGATAAGTGTACAAGACATATTTCTGTCGAAAACCCGCGCCTAAACCCAGACTGAAAACTATATAATTATTGTTTTCATCCAGATACTTTTCAAGTTGATCATGCACAATCTTTTCATATATTTTTGATACAATACATGTACTAAGAATTCAATAGATGTTCAATAGAAGACTTATATAGATATCTAGCACCTTCACCTTTACTGGAACATTTTTTTTCTGAAGAACTTGTTTTGAGGATATTTATTTTTGGTGCAATCTCTTTAGTTTCAGATGTGCATTCATCTCGTCAAGTTATGCATTCTATTCTTTCCCTTCGTGACAAACTTGTCGTTTTTGTAACTAGGAGTCACTTCGGAGTACTGGTTATCATGGTTTACCGATATGTTTCATATCTATATGCACTGCTTATCAATTTGCCCTTCCGGAGAGTCTTATAAGTTTGAGTCAGATTGGCTAAACAGACGACTAGTTCTGATTTGAATGGTCTCAAGGTCCGTCGTTTTAGTTTTCCTAGTTTGTTCAACATCTCGTCTGGCTCCACAAGCTTATCATCCAGTTGGGTGTTGATTCTGCAAGGCATTCGGACTGCTGAGTCTGATGGGATCAAAATACGTTTAGTCACAGTGACGCTTAGCAATTTAAACTTAACCATCATAAAACCTTAAGGTTGTATTCATTGGAATCCTTTAACGTTTCGGAATTCATATCTAACATTATGCATAGATGACGCAGAAAGTCCTGTCCAAGCAACATTTCATCACGTATTGGTGCTACGTAGACCCTTTCATGAAATATCTGTGCGCTTTACCGCAACCCTTACTTTTTGGTTTGTTGAAGCATGCATGTTTACCGGATTCGTAATCAATACAACCCTGGGAAAATCTTGTTCTTGCATTCTATGACTTTCTGGGAAATCGCAGAATGTTGGTGAATAACGTCAATATCCTATCAGCTCAGTCTTCTAAGGATTAATCTTTTGTTTGTCTTGCCTGCTGTAAGTTTTCACACGAGGTTTCTGCTAGATCTTTGTTAACGAATCTATTTTTCAGTTGCTTCATTATTTGATTAAAGGAATTGTAATTACCCAATTTCGATGTGATTGTAAAGAAATCTAAAGCTTTCCATTGAAGGCTCAAGGAAAGGTAGTCTCGACATTCGCTGCCTATCCAGTACATTACAGTTCTGTAGCTTCAAACTGTTGTTTAAAATACAGCCAAGTGGTCTTTCCATCATATCGCAGATTCTTTGGGAGCTTTCTTGGATCTCCTTCTTTGAAGATTTATAAGTATTCTCACCAGAGTTAGACTCATCAGAACTTGAATGAGCATATCTTCTAGTGCTGCTATGACGTATTGATTTGGTCTTATAGTATGGCTCTGGATTGTACCTGTATTTTGAATTTCTATTTCAGAGACGTCGCTTTGAGTGATGCCTTTTTCTATCAACTGACTTGTTTCTACTGTCTGAGATTGACCTATCACTAGAAATTGACTGATGACGTTGCCTTTTCCCCTTTGAATTTGAAATATGGTGTATGGGCGCTGGACGTTCAGAGGTATGGCTGTAGTTTGAAGATTTGTGTATCCTGTTATGTTCAGAAAAACAAAAATAATATCAAACAGGGAATGCCACGTACCAAAAACGCAGCCTCCCCAAAACGAACCCCACAGCACCCAGAAGTGCACACCACCAACACACACACACTCTTAACAGATGACTTCGTTCAGACCTTTTATAACATTTTAAAGATCTGTATCCGCTGTTATGTCTAGAAAACCTTTTAGACGACCCTGAACTTCCACTGTCTGAGTTAGAATTGTAACATCTTATGTCGCATTCCTTTTTTTTGTTGATACTTAATTGCCATCAGCACTTTAATTGTGTTTAGTGTCATATGATTTCAAAGAATATTTTCCTTCTGATTTCTATATGTAGACCTATCACTGGCAGATGAGTGTCTTAACGAATATTTTCTAGAAGAACTTCTTCTTTTACATTGCGCTAAGATGATTTGGGGTTCACTGATGAATCGTTAACTGGATGTCGTAATAACACGGCATTAAAACTTGTTTTGTAGTAATAGACACTTTGGATGTTTTAGATGGATTTGACCTTGAAGTACATGTAAACGTCTTTGTTCTAGAAGAACTTTGTTTGTGAACATCTGGTTTAATATCAGGAAGCAGGAACTCTGAAGTAGTATGTCTTGCAGTAAAGTGAACATCATCATCTGTCTCAGTGTTTGGAATATCAGGTAGTGCAGAAATTAACACAACCAGATCTGTTTTGGTCATTTCCTGGCTTAAGGCAAGGCGCTGATTTACAACATCTTCCACGTGAGGTTGTATAGTATGCGTTACCGTTTTCTTGGCAATCTTGGGTGTTTGTAAATCATGCAATGTTTATATTGATAGCATTGGTGATGCCATAGCCATACTATCCATCAAAGGTGTATTTGCCGGGATACTTGTACGTATAGTTGTTGTTACTGTTGATGTTACAAGTTTGGTAACTGGTGTGCCGGATGTAGCTACAAAAGCAAGTCTTGTTCTTGGTTGTCCTGAACTCGGCGGCTCTTCTGTAGATACTACATGTACAATGAGAAATGAGTGATTTCTTGTAATTGTCATCGATATATACATCGCAATTGTTGAAGAGGGGGTTACTACTGTAGATGACACAGTGGTACCGGTAGCAGATGATGGTGATGTAGTGGCCACATTTGTTCTCATTGATGACACCCATTGCTTCTTCCTAGGAGTCGGATATGCAAAATCGATGACACCCAGCATGTGTTTTTCTACATGTTCTGATAATATCATAGACATATCTTCTTTTTAAATATGCCATACTTTTGTCTGAACTGTATGATCAAGTCAGCTCTAATAGGTCCTATTCCCGGTATGGTTTTCGAAAATTGATGATCGGTTGTTTAACGTCTACGCTGTATTGCTTGTCTGCTTTCCGTTCAGTTTAAATTCTCATAGCCATTATAGTACTCCGTGCTTAACCTTATCTAAAGCATGGAAAGGGAGTTTGAAGGTTGGGAACTAACCAAAAGTAGGTGTTTCTTGTTTTATATGACAATGATCATGTTATTTACAAACGTTGGACACAATATGTGTTGAAATGATGTATGCTTTATATACCTGTTTTAAATATCAGCGGTCATAATACTTTAGAATTTCCTAACGCGTAGGGGTTGACACAGGCGAGTCATTGTTGCCCGTATAAAAAATTTATTGTTTTAATATTAACGTGATAACATTTCTTTTAGAAAGTATTTAATTGAGAAAAGCCATCCAAACCAAATGACTGGATCAGACGAGGAAATAATCCAAGTTTCACAAAGATACACATGTATTAAGAAGATTGGGAGATATTGTTACATGACTGTTGACCTGGATCACAACATAAACGTTGACCTTTAGAATCACGATGAGATAAACATTTGACACAAATTTGATGATAATCCTTCAAAGGAATAATGAGATACAGACTGTTAAACTTTTTTTGCATAAGTTTGATCTTAACCCGAACATTTGTTTTTAGACCCTTCATCACATTTTGAACACCAACTGTTAACTAAACTACCATCATCATGCAGTA
>JAFMSR010000022.1:0-47407 GCA_022818135.1 Saxidomus purpurata | reverse complement strand
GGGAAATAACCAAAAGTAGGTGTTTCTTGTTCTGTTGCCTTCGCACAACTGGCTGTCAGAGCTAACAATCCGGGCAATAAGGATTTCCGCAAAGCTGACGTACTTCCGCGACAGGTTACACGGCACTAAAATATTTACCATCACAATAGTCTATGAAACAATTGTGTGCCGTTTTATCGTTTTGGGGAGGCTGCGTTTTTGGTACGTGGCATTCCCTGTTTGATATTATTTTTGTTTTTTTCCTCTACAGGCTCGGTAGTAGATTCCTGTTTGAAGAACTGTGATTTTAGAAGTTTCACCTCGTCTGTCAAGTCGAACACTTCGTCAACAAGTTCTTCCTCAGATACTTTTCCGAAAGGCTTTTTGCGGGTTGTTGTTTATGTCTTTGAACTGGTAATCTTTCCTATCCCTCTCTTGATTGTACGCTTTGAAACTGTCTTTGAAAGAAGTTTGAGCTTCCACACGTGTTGCTTATCTAGTTTCTTTTAGCTATCGGGGTATTTCCATGGCCTTTAGCAGCATCTCTAAACAAACAAATGCAGGTTTCCTTGTAACATTGGGCCAGCATCTTGGCCTTTGTATATAAAGTCCATCAGAAGTATGGTGTCAAGAAGCTGCTCGGACTTTTCTTCTTCGCCTATGAACTTTGGACATAAAGAAAATCGTTCCACAAGGCTGCGTACTGGATTAGAAACACAACCCTTGTCCAGGTATCCTTGTTCCTTCTGTTCAGCCCTATCTGAAAAACACTGGAGACTCCTGGTCTTTTGTGATAGCCATCATTTTTCGTGGTGGTCACGAATACTGCTTTGTGTAGTTTAACGCGATACAAATTTGACGATATTTTTTTCACAATAATGGCTAGTCCCTTCCATGCTTTGCATAACTAACGAGATTTTCATTATGAGGTGCTGTATCTAGAAAATACACTCTATCCCCCTCTGAATAACGTCTTCACAGGATCGCCAAGTCGTAGCTTCACTTCATATTCTTCATTGACAGTTTGCTCTAGCAGTTTCGTGTGCTTTCTGTATGGTGTCCATGAACTGTGATACATACTCTCCATACCCATCTGGTGTTACTGCCTTTGCATTTGGGAACATCAGCTGAGCTTGCGTTTTTACCTCTGTCCTAAACATTAACATATGAATCCAGTTCTACCGAAGTGCGTATAGCCATTGCTATTTGTTGAATGCTCTGATCCCATTTGTCTTGCGACTTCCACAGGAAACATTTGACGGCATCCAGAAACGTGCTATTAAATTGAAAATTAGTTGCATTGGACCATTGCTGGACGGTAGAGCTTTATGAATGTGTAATGCCTTACACGGAGCTTAAAACAGCTAGTTTTCTTTTAAATTGCGTCCGTGGTCTGTGAAAACGTGAAACGGAAAGCCAAAGCAACTGAAAACCTCGTCAATGGTACCTTTTGCAGTCATATCAGCTTTCTGCGATAGGAACGGTACACATTCTACCCACTTTGTTAACTAAACTACCATCATCATGCAGTACTGGTTTCCTTGCGATGTTTTTTGCAGTGGACCAATGGAATCTAAATGCACACGTTCGATGGGTGCTCCCGCCTGATACTCTGTTAACGGAACTCTATCGTGTCTTCCTTTCTTCTTATTTTGATTACACACAGCAAATGATATCACATAAGACTCAACAGCTCTAGAAAGGCGGAACCAGAAGATCTTTTCCTTCAATATGGCTTTGGTTTGAGCTACTCCCTGGTGACCAGATGAAGGTATATTGTTTTCCCAAAGTAGTGCTTGTACCATTAATTTTTTTGTATAATTAGTTGGAAATCTTCGGCTTCTGCATTTTTCTTGAATAAGACTCTATTTATCAACAAGAAAACATTTTTATTAAGTCAATAGAACTTTGCTTCTGAACTGGCCAGGAATAGAATAGAAATAAAAATGTGAGTCACTTCTGCATAGACTTGTAGTACATGACCAACGAGATTTTCATTTTGTAGGTGCTGTATCTAGAAAATACACTCTATCTCCCTCTGAATAACGTCTTAACAGGATCGCCAAGTTACGCTGTGAGTACTCTGTTCAGGAGACTCATGCATCCTCTATATCAATACTGTCTAGAAGATCTGTACTGGTACAGTTACCTAGGGGATTCTGTTGAACTGTGTGTGCTCGTCACTTTCCTGTACTCGAATGGACATTTTCTCATTTTCGTCGACATCATGGCAAATCTGCGGGCCTAAAACCAGCTATAAATTATCTGCACGTATTGACAGCGCGTCTGAATACCCTTATGTGCCCCAGCCCGATGTTTTACAACAATGTTGTATAGAGAAAGCTCCTCAATCAATCGCGCAGGCTGACCCTGTTGTTTGGATTTTAAACTTTAATAACCAGGTCAAACTTGAGTGATC
Organism: Saxidomus purpurata; assembly: GCA_022818135.1. Lineage (NCBI taxonomy): Eukaryota > Metazoa > Mollusca > Bivalvia > Venerida > Veneridae > Saxidomus > Saxidomus purpurata. Next base: position 45,009 of record JAFMSR010000022.1, on the reverse strand, counting down.
AGTTTTCACTGCAAAGACTCTTCCAAGAAGGTAGCGTCTGGAGTGTCTGGTGAACCGTACATTGTCCAGGAGTTTTTTTTCTGGTAGTGTATTTATTTTGCTATGGAGTCAAGCTAAAACAGCTATAAGCAATGGCATTTTCCACTTCATTCTGTACTTGCAGAAGTTCTGCACCTATAGCCGAATCTGAAGCATCCGAATTTTGTATGAGCGGATCATTATTGTTAGGTAAAGCTGAAACTAGCGAAAAGTTAAAGCTTTCTTTAATGCATCAAATGTTTCCTGTTCCCTTTTGCCCCACTTGAACTGACTTTTGCCGGTAAGATTATACATAGGTAATGCTAGACCAGCAAAATCTTTCACAAGATTCTCTGATAGTTTTCGAAACCTAAATATCTTCCAACATCTTTCTTTGAACTTAGCGCTCGCCAGTTCACTACTTGTCAATGTCTCCGGATGTCGTGGACAACACATTTCCAGTGACCATTCTTCCAAGAAAGTCAACTTATTTCTTGAAAGCGTGCATTTTTCTGGCTTGAGCTTCATACCTTTCAAGAGCGTCGGCTATATTCCTTTAAAGGTCCTCAAAACTATTCCCTATCACGACGATGTTAGCCAAGAAGGCCGAAACAGTTTGCTATGTTAAACCTTGTAATATTAGGTTCATTACACGTGAAAATGTTGTTGATGCATTGATTAGACCAAACCCCATTCGAACATGCTCGTAGAGTCCGTACTTAATAAGAAAAGCAGTTTTCAGTTTTCTTTCTATCTTTTCTACTGATTCGGATTTGCTAGAAAGCTGAATTTGCATCTAGTTTAGAAAACCAGATACTGCCAGGCATTGCATACGTTGTAATATGGGCTTTGCATCTCCACCGTATGTTCGATTGCAGTGAAATTACCCAGATCAAAATCTGCTTTTGTAAAGACATTTTCATAGTCACTTAGGAGTTGGGCTAATTTCATACTTTGCCCCTTGGTAAGATGTTCAATAGAAGACATATATAGATCTTGTGGATGATCTGGCACCTTTTCCTTTACTAGGGCCTTTTTTGATTCTGAAAGACTTCGTTTGAGTGTGTTAATGTTGGAGTACTGGGGGTTTTCTAATATATTTTGTATTTGATATGCACTGGCTATCACTTTGCCTTATCGGATAGTCTAAAAAAATTGAGTCAGATTGGCTAAACAGACGACTTGTTCTGATTAAAATAATCTCAGCGTCCGTGGCATTTGTATTCCTAGCCTGTTCAACATCTGGTCTGGCTCCATAAGGTAATCATCCAGTTTGCAGTTGGTTTTGCAAGGCATTCGGGCTGCTGAGTGGAATCCCAACACGTTTAGTCACAGTTACTCTAATCAATTACAGATTTACCATTACAAAAGGTTGTATTCATTGGAATCCTTTCTCCTTTGGAAACTAATGTGTCAGAATTCATATCTAACATTATGCATAGATAATGCAGAAAATCATGTGCAAGCAATATTTCATCTGTAAATGTGTTACGTAGACCCTTTATTGAAATGTTTGTGACTCTAACCGCAACTTCAAAGGTTTTTGTGGTAAAACCCTTCGATACGGTATTTTTATCTGCCATCTGCATAACCACATCTTTGAATTCAGCAGGCTCATTCAAGCTGTATAGTTGTAGGGAAAGAAAGGTTATCTCTGCACCAGAATATATTCTAGCTTTGACTTCTTTACCATCTACAATCAAGTATACAAATAAAGATCCGGCTTGAACTTGGTGTACGTCGACTACTTCTTCGGCATGTCCTTCTTGGACCTATTAAGATAATGCTGCAGGTTTTAAATGACTGACTTATTTATCACACTGAATCTTGCTTGAATCTTTTGATGTGACATCTTGCTGACTAGAAGTCTTGCTGCTGTCGACATCCCTTGTACATGACTAGACTTCTCTTCTGTCAGGGTCTTGCTGTCTATATAAACAAGAAGTTTTAGACTTGATGATACCAACTCTATTCATATCATCTCTTTCATGCAGATTATCATTTGCGTCGCTCCTATTCACCGTAGCAGTTGTTGGACTAGAAGTCACTTCAAAGCTTTGATTATGCAGGCCATTTACTGCCTTTTCTGTTGGCTGGGACGGTTAGCCTTTTCGTCTAGGCCTTGAGAGCGTAAATAATCTCTACCTGTCTATTACTTGAGCCACACCATTTATCGTTGACGGTCTTTCTTAAAATGGCCTGACCTTCTGCAGACGGAGCATTGAGTTTTCTTTGCGACTTCATCTTTGCGTGTTGACGTCTGCTGAAACTTAGTTATCTGTTGGAAGGCTTTCTGTATCATCTTCTCAACCCTTGTTTCAGACAGGGTCCGTATATTACAGGGTTATGAAACTCCACTTATAATGGTGAATTAGCTATAATATGATGTCGTGCTATCGATTTTTTCCGAGCCGGTTTACCTGTATTTATGAATGCGACGGCTTTATCGAGCGGAAGCGTGTTTATGCGTGAAATATTGTACCCTACTGATACTAATGTCGTTACTGTAAAGACATTTTTTCTTCGATTTTGATATGATTTTCACATAATTTTCGGCAATAAAATTTTGATTCTAGCAATATAAATATCAAAATCATAATATATAAAATTCACTATGAAAAAACGAGTTAGACGCAAACTGACGCGATGAAAACTGTATTTTTATGCTTAAAAAATATATGTGCGAACAAAATGCTTTGTTTTTATAACATTTTTCCTCTTCTTTTCCATTATATTTTCAAAGTTAAAGGGTTAATAAAATGAATACTTTTTAATATATTATTTTTAATATATTGAAAGGGACATGTAAATCTCTTTATAATTTCTTTTCTTCTTTGCCGGTTACCCCCTCCCATCCAAGCTTCTCCGAAATACGTGTGAAAACTTTTCCGTTGTATTTTATTTAATTTGTTTTTTTTATTTATTAATTTCTTTCCTATTTATGATCTAGGGTCTTGTGAATAAAACAAATGTTGTTTTCTGACCTCTAAAACATTAATTGCGCTATAAACAAACCCGTTAATAATATATAATTATCTGTTTGGTCGGTATTTGTGTAATAACACTAGTTTTAAGAGATCTAAATGGTAAACAGAACAATTATTTAATTAATTAATGCCACGTTTCCAAACTGTGGATATCCAAGGAGCTATAACAAGTTTCTCTAGTTTTTTCTTTCATTTCTGTCTACGGACATTGCAAGTTTAGAATGGCATATAGTAAGAGCGACTTTTTTAACTGGGATGGGGACTTAGATCTTGATTTGTTGCTTGGGGATTATACCCATGATGAAAGTGAACTTTCAGACCGTGATGATGACTTTCAGTCGACAAAAAGAAAAAAATCAGAGAATATTCAGCCTCTGAAAAAGGACAAAAAAAGAGTGTTTATGCTTGTGATAAATGTGTTAAAGGCTATGCCTCAATTTCTGGAATACGGGGACACATGAGGGCAAATATCTTTGTCTTTGTGTATGGTGCTTAAAATCTGAGTCATAATCAAACTAATTTTACCTCTGTTAACATAACCTTAAATTCTTATCCTAACCTTGCTTGGGCTTCTCCCTTCAATTTTGACAATAATATTGCATATTCAAAGGGTGCTCCATAAGACTCTATCAACTAAATACCTGCAGACTGATCATGATCTGCACCGGTTTCAAAGGCTGAATGACCAGTGTGCACACAAGGACAACTCTGTTTCTTTTACAACCAAAATATGATAAAATGAAAATATAGACGTAGTAGGTTTAAGATAATTTATTATCTTTTCATGAATCTTTTATGTCTCATTAAAATCAAATACACGTGTATACACTAATACATGTAGTAATAGAGAATCAACAATGTACAAAGAATTTAATGTTTCCTATCAATCATGTTCTTGCTTTAGAATACTGAATTGTCTAACTCTTTCATTCAAAACAAATTCATCCAAGTCATCGTTCTCGGAGTACTTGTGAGGTTTGTCCAAGATCACAAAAAATTCATTTGCCATGCAACCATCACTGTCCATCAATTCTTCCATCTGTTCATAAGCATCTTCGCGTTTGTCAATGAAAACACTCCTCATGAAATCATCAAAACCAGGATCTGGAAAAAAAGTAATTGATTTTAGAAAGAGAGTTGCGATAATGTATAGATATGAAATGTTTACAAATACGTATTTATATACGATGTGCATGCATGTAACATGGAAGAAAACTGTTAAATGTGGGACTGACAAAATTGCTTATAGTACATTTTATATGGAAAGTGAAAGTAAAAATACATAAAAAATGCAAGTATTTAACCGCTGATACTCCAGTATTTATGCAAATTCATACTAAATGGTTATGATAACTCGAAATTTTGACTTATTTTCTTTTCAAAGCAGTTGTTTTATTTAAAAAGATCGCAGACGTTCTTCGTGAATATGTGCAAACAAAAGGTATCATCGTCACCTAAATATACCGCCATTTTGAAAAATTTGTCAATATGCTATTTTATGCTATTTTAAAACATTGATATTAAAATAACTATGCAGTCTCACGCTGAATGTGTAAGTTTGCACATCAAGTCAACTTCTATACTTTTGAAAGCAATCAACATTTTGAATATATCGTTACGATCAATGAGAATGTGTGCAAACAAATTTCAAGTGTAAAAAGATCATCGTCACCTAAATAAGCCTCATTTTGGACATTTTGTAAACAACGCCAATTTCAATCGCTCAGAAAAGGTTTTTTCCAAAAATAAACTCCATTATTTTTTTAAACACATCAAATCAAACTTTAAACTATCCAAAACATCTGATAAATTAGGAAAGTACTCAAACCGCAACAAGTTTACATTTACAGAACATACCCATCTTCAATGATTTTCAACAATGGCGTCACCCGCTTCAAATTCTCCACAAAAATGCTCCATTTTTAACAGCTTATTATGACCATTCGGTCACAAAAAAACAATAAATAAAGATGAAAATTTTAAAAACGACACTTACCTCATATTTCAGTATCACAACGATGTAAAAACTCGTACAAATAATACAATATTATAAAGATTTTGTTCCTACGAATTCACGTTAGATTTTTTCGCTAATACGAGGAAGCGGAAGTGACGGCCAATAGGTCACGTGACCCGGGACATCTTATTTCCCGTAATCGGCCGTTTCATAACCCTGTAATATACGGACCCTGTTTCAGATGAAGAAATCACTGCACTCCATCAACTGCCTCAGAAAAATATTGATCCTGTTTCACGGCATTAAGTACGTCTTGCATACTTTTTGTTTTTTTGAAGCATGCATGTTTATCGGCTTCTTAAACAATACATCCATGGGAGAACCTGTTCTTGCATTCTATGACTTGCTGTTAAATCGCGGAGTGCACTGGGGAACAACGTGAGTACTCTTTCAGTCTAGTCTTCTGAAAGATTCATCTTGTTTTTGTTTTGCCTGCTGGAACTTTATACGCAAGGTTTCGGTTAGACCTTGGTTTCCCATTTGCTTTTTTATTTGTTTAAAGAAAATGCAATTACCCAATGTTGATTGTAAATAAATCTAAAGCTTTCCCTTGAAGGCGTTAGGAAATCCAGTCTCAACATTTAGTATCTGTCCAGTCCATTACAGTTCTGTAGCTTCAAACTGTTGTTTAAAAGACAGCCAACTGTTCTTTCCATCATATCGCAGATTCTTTTGCAGCTTCATTGGATCTCCTCCCATTGAATATTTCCAGTCATTTTCATCAGAGTCAGACTCACCAGAACTTGAATGACCATATATTCTAGTGCTGCTATGACGTTTAGATTTGACCTGTAGTATGGCTGTGGACTGTTTCTGTCTTTTGAAATTATTTTATTCTGATGTCGAGGAAACTGTGTGCTATATCTACGGGACTGTCTGGAAATTAACCGACTGGAACTTTTTAATCAAGATTGTCAGTGTATGGAATACGACCTTGATCTATGTCTATTTATGATATTCCTAATCTTTTTCTGTAACGTCGCTTTGAGTGATGCCTCTTTTTATCAGTTGACTTGCTTCTACTGTTGAAGATTGACCTATTACATGAACTTGAAAAATGACGCAACACTGCCTTTTCCCCTTTGAGCTTGAAGTATGGCGTTTGGGCACTGTACCTTTAGAGGTATGGCTGTAGTTTTAAGATCTGTGTCTACTGTTATGTTTAGAAGACTTGTAAGATGACGCTGATCTTTTTCTTCAGACCTTTTACAATTTTTGTAAGATTTGTGTCTGTTGTTATTTCTAGAAAACCTTTCAGACGACCTATCACTGTCTGAGACTGTTGTTTCCTCTTGAATTGCATCCCTTTTTCTTCTGTTGATATTTTCTAGACGAACTTTTGTACCCTTCTTGAAGATGATTTGTGCTTCACTTATAAATTGTAATCTTAATCACACGGCAATCAATTTTGATTTATAGTAACAGACACTTTGTATGTTTTAGATGGATATGATCTTAAAGTACATGTAGACGTCTTGTTTCTAGAAGAATGTAAGAAGACTTCTGTGCCACAATCTGTTATCATTTCACGCCAGTGGGAAACCAAAACGTGTCTGTCAAGCAAATGAATTTCTTCCAGTAGGTTCAGCTGGAAGGCCCAATACCTCAAGGGATCATTGTGATCTAGGCCAATTTCACCCAATGCGGTAACCTCGGGATGACGCAAGAGTCTGGCAAGTGCTTGAAAACTCTAGTCTTTGCTGCGTTAAATACACTGGTCATGTTTTTGATGGAGCCCTTTGGCAATGAGCATAATTAATTTCGGGTTGATCTTGAAGACTCTCTTCCGAAAATTATGTTCTGGTATCACAGTAGACAGCAACAGTGCCAACATGATTGACCTCATTGTCAGTTACTACTGGTACTCTGAGTAACATGTCCCTCCATGTACCGGTTTCAGATCTAGCTCTCGTAGCGTTCTGTCTAGGTGAAAATGACTGTCAAAGGCTTGGGGTAAGATTTCCTTAGGTTCTGCTAGCTCCTCTAACTTCTCTATTCCATCTTTCATATCCACTGGAACCGGGAATTCGTTTAACCAATATTCCCGTTCATCATTATCCAGGCTGGCGGCGATAAGTACGATCGCGCGAAGAAATACACCCGGTGAGTTTGCGGGTTCCAAAGCAAATTAATCTGTAACAGAAAGTTTCAGGAATCTGTAGAGTTCTTGCATTGCCTGTTTGTGTTTGAGTTATCTATTGAACCAAGTGCCTTTTGGATTCTTATGAAGTTGACAAACGCATCTAACGTTGTTAGCCTACTAAAATTCATCTGGCTGCCAGAATGAAATAATTCTACCTTCCCTGCAGCACACGTTTTTCGTCAGGTTAAAGTCTTTCATTGGCGTTGGCTTTACTAATTACTGACCTTGCCATAGGCTCACCAGACAGGCTTTGGTCAAAAGTGGCGCCAAGGTATTTTCCATTTCACTGGTTAACACAGTTTCAATCTGGGTTTTACGTTTACCCGTAACCAAGATGCCAGAATTATCAGCATTTATTTTTACCTCTGCTGACATGTCATTGACGTAGATCAAAAATAAAAGGGGTCCAGGTGACGCCACATGCGATACTAGAGAGAAAAGACGATGTACCAGATACAGCAACCAGTTGATGTCTGTCACATACGTATGACCTAAACCATCTGACGGCATCTTTACTTAGCTCATGGGCTTCAAGTTTCATCAATAGAATACTGTGATCAACAGTGTCAAGGGACTTCTGGAGATCAAGCAGTTCCATCCCTACCATATGACCCTTATCCATTTGGAATCGTATATAGACATATAAATGTACAAGACATATATCTGTCGAAAACCCGCGCCTAAACGCAGACGGAAAACTATATTATTATTTTTTTTCAACCAGATACTTTTCAAGTTGATCATACACAATTTTTTCAAATATTTTTGATACAATACATGTACTAAGAATTCAAAAGATGTTCATTAGAAGACCTATATAGATATCTAGCACCTTCACCTTTACAAGAACCTTTTTTCATTCTGAAGAACTTGTGTTCAGAGTATTTATTTTTGGTGTAATCTTTTTAGTTTCAGGTGTGGCTTCATCTCGTCAAGTTATGCATTCTATTCTTTCCCTTCGTGACACACTTGTCGTTTTTGTTACTAGGCGTCACTTCGGAGTACTGGTTATCATGGTTTTCCAGTATTTTTCGTATTTATATGCACTGCCTATCAATTTGCCCTTCCGGAGATTCTTATAAGTTTGAGTCAGATTGGCTAAACAGACGACTACTTCTGAATGGAATAGTCTCAGCGTCCGTCGTATTAGTATACCTGGTTTGTTCAACATCTCGTCTGGCTCCATAAGATTATCATCCAGTTGGGTATTGATTCTGCAAGGCATTCGGACTGCTGCGTTTGATGGGATCACAATACGTTTAGTCAGAGTGACGCTTAGCAATTTTAGCTTAACCATTATGAAAGGTTGTATTCATTGGAATCCTTTCTCCATTGAAAATTAACGTTTAAGAATTTATATCTAATATTATCCCTAGTTGATGCAGAAAATCATGTCCAAGCAACATTGCATCACGTATTGGTGCTACGTAGACACTCTCATTAAATATTTGTGCCCTTTACCGCAACTCTTACTTTTTGGTTTGTTGAAGCATGCATGTTTACCGGCTTCTTAATCAATACAGCCCTGGGAAAATCTTGTTCTTGCATTCTATGACTTTCTGGAAAATCGCGGAATGCATTGGTTGATAACGTCAATATCCTGTCAGCTCAGTCTTCTAAGGATTCATCTTTTGTTTGTCTTGCCTACTTGAAGTTTTTACACGAGGTTTCTGCTAGATCTTGGTTAACGAATTTATTTTCCAGTTGCTTCATTATTTGTTTAAAGGAATTGCAATTACCCAATTTCGATGTGATTGTAAAGAAATCTAAAGCTTTCCCTTGAAGGCTCAAGGAAAGGTAGTCTCGACGTTTGCTGTCTGTCCAGTCCATTACAGTTCTGTAGCTTCAAACTGTTGTTTAAAGTAGCCAAGTGGTCTTTCCATCATATCGCAGATTCTTTGGGAGCTTTCTTGGATCTCCTTCGTTGAAGATTTATAATCATTCTCACAAGAGTTATGCTCATCAGAACTTGAACGACCATGTCTTCTAGTGCGGCTATGACGTATAATCTTAAAGTATGGCTCTGGATTGTACCTGTATTTTGAAAATTCTATTTCAGTGACGTCGCTCTGAGTGATGCCTCTTTTTATCAACTGACTTGTTTCCACTGTCTGAGCTTGACCTATTACTAGCAATTGACTGATGACGTTACCTTTTCCCCTTTGAATTTGAAATATGGTGTATGGGCACCGAACGTTTAGAGGTATGGCTGTAGTTTGAAGATTTGTGTATCCTGTTATGTTTAGAAGACTTAACAGATGATTTTGATCTTTTCGTTCAGACCTTTTATAACTTTTTAAGATTTGTATCTGCAATTGTGTCTAGAAAACCTTTTCGACGACCTTGAACTCCCACTGTCTGAGTTAGAATTGTAACCTCTTATGTCGCATCCCTTTTTTTATCTGTTGATACTTAATTGTCATCAGCACTTTGATTGTGTTAAGTGTCATATGATTTCAAAGAATATTTTTTCTTCTGATTTCTAGATGTAGACCAATCACTGGCAGATGAGTGTCTTGACGAATATTTTCTAGCAAAACTTCTTCGTCTAGATTTTTTACATTGCGCTAAGATGATTTGTGCTTCACTGATGAATCGTTAACTGGATGTCGTAATAACAAGGCAATAAAACTTGTTTTGTAGTAATAGACACTTTGGATTTTTTAAATGGATTTGACCATGAAGTACATGTAGACGTCTTTGGTCTAGAAGAACTTTGTCTGTGAACATCTGGTTTTATAGCAGGAAGCTGGAACTCTGAAGTATTATGTCTTGCAGTGGATTGAACATCATCATCTGTCTCAGTGTTTGGAATATCAGGTAGTTCAGAAATTATCACAACCAGATCTGTTTTGGTCATTTCCTGGCTTAAGACAAGGCGCTGATTTACAACATTTTCCACGTGAGGTTGTATAGTATGCGTTACCGCTATGTTGGTAATCTTGGGTGTTTGTAAATCATGCCATGTTGGTATTGATAGCATTGGTGATGCCATAGCCATACTATCCATCAATGGTGTATTTGCCGGGATTCTTGTACTTGTAGTTGTTGTAACTGTTGATGTTACAAGTTTGGTAACTGGTGTGCCGGGTGTAGCTCCTAAAGCAAGTTTTGTTCTTGGTTGTCCTGAATTCGGCGGCTCTGCTGTAGACACTACAATGGGAAATGAGTGTATTCTTGTAATTGTCATCTATATATACATCGCAATTGTTGAAGAGGGGGCTACTATTGTAGATGACACAGTGGTACCCTTAGCAGATGATGGTGATGTAGTGGCCACAACTGTTCTCATTGATGACCCCCATTGCTTCTTCCTAGGAGCCGGATATGCAAAACCGATGACACTTAGCATGTGTTTTTGTACATGTTCTGGTAATATCATAGACATATCTTCTTTTTTTTAATATGCCATACTTTTGTCTGAACTGTATGATCAAGTCAGCTCTTATAGGTCCTATTTCCGGTATGGTTTTCGAAAACTGATAATCGGTTGTTTCACGTCTACGCTGTATTGCTTGTCTGCTTTCTGTTCAGTTTAAATTCTCATAGCCATTAAAGTACTCCGTGCTTTACCTTAACTAAATCATGGAAAGGGAGTTTGAAGGTTGGGAACTTACCAAAAGTAGGTGTTTCATGTTCTGTTGCCTTCGCACAACTGGCTGTCAGAGCTGACAATCCGGGCAATAAGGATTTCCAAAAAGCTGACGTACTTCCGCGATGGGTTACACGGCATTATTTCAAATAATTTAAAGTGTTATCACTTGATGAACCTCTAAATTACAACACGTATGACTGCCCTTCTCAGCAAACCTATGATTTATTGGGTACCATTTAAATATTACAGAAGATTGATGAATTGTTGTTGATATCTCAGTTAACAATGCTTACTTGAAATATTCGGAAATATGTAACGCCTTGATAAATTGTATTCTCACTAAGGATGTGAAGTCTCGGGTTTAATCATCTTTGCACATGTCAATAATCATTAACCTTTTTCAATGCCAAGAGAGATGACCATGACGAGTCTATTTTACCTGTAATAAGAACATGCACATATCTTTGAGAAACTCTGTCTATCAATTGCTGTAATTTTTATCAAGACCTCCTCAACGCAGGAGGAATTAAAAACATCCAATAAGAAGGAATTTCGCCTTGAATCACCAGATGTATTAAATAAATTTGACTGATCATCGCTACAATTCTTAACAACTTATTAAACTTATCAAATTTTAATTTAAGTATCTCAAAAATATATAAGTCAATTAATAAATGGCTATAAAAATGAGCAAGGCAAATTTTGTCTTTGAATAAACTTTCCTGACCATTCACGAAATCTGTCGTCTAACGGCTGATGGTATTATTACGCCTAGAAATCATACTGAAAGCAGGACAAGGAACACTTTCCCAATGCAATGTTTTGACTTTATTTTCAGTTTTATTTTACCGCAAACTTTTTGAATACACAGGGATTCAATAAGGCCGAGCCATTTGTACCTGTATCATATTAAATTGTTGAAAATTCAAATTAAATCGTTTGTCTCATAACAATGGTATGCCGTTTTATCACATGATGGGCATGAAAACAAAAAACAAACAACCTCTGAAATGCTTTTATTATAAATTATTGAGGCGAATTATGGGGATCCAGCGGAAAATACATACATATGTTGTATATATGACAATGATCATGATATTCATCGCCATCCAGGCTGGCGGCGATAAGTACGACCGCTTTCAAGTGAAGAATTACACATAGTGAGTTGGCGGGTTATAAAATATATTTGTCTGGAACAGAAACTTTCGGGTATCAGCAGAATTATTGCATTGCTTGTTCCTTTTTAGGCAAAATGGTTGAGTTATCCATTGAATCAAGTGCCATTTGAATTCTAATGAATTTGACTAACTCATCTCATGTTGTTTTCCTACGCAAAAGCTATCTGACTGCCTGATTCAAAGCATTCCTCCTTCCCCGCATCACACATTCTTCGTCAGGTTGAAGTCTTTCATCGAAGATTCCTGGGTAATGGTGCTTAAAGGCATGACACTTCATGTATTTGGCTGGTCCTGTACAATCGTGTTACCAAAATTGTGCAGTTTCACGCTTGTCTAGTCTCTACACATCTAACGTTTTTCTCTTCTCCCGCACTCCTTTAACCTGACGTAAAATATATTCTGTCTTCTGTTTCTTTAGGATAGTAGCTGAAATAGTCAGTGTCTGAAGACTTGTAGAGGATGGACCTTTTTTGGGTATGTTATGCAATTCTACAGGTGTACCCCTTCCTATGGTGCCACGACGCTCAACGCCCGTCAGTGCTACCGATGATGTCTTCTAAGCTGCGGAGGTGGACAATGTTTTGTTCCCGCTTGCGCTGGAACTTAAAACCTGCTTGCCTTTAGCTTGAGACCTGTTAGAGTGTCTTTTGTTCCAGTTTGCACTTGAACTATAGATTTTCTGGTCTTTAGTTCGAGACCATTAAGGGTAACTGGTGCTAGGAGCACTGTCTCTCTGGCGGGATTTGTAAGTGTTTGTTCTCCGGTCGTGTGTTTCTGTACTTGCAGATGACTATTTAGGATGTCGATTCGTAGAGCTAGAAGCCTTTTGCTGGACGTTCTTGTCAGTTCTGCTTGAAGCTGTATCCTCTTTGGGTGGCTCTCTAGAAGGAGTTCTTATTTGATGAAACTTTGCAGCTTTCTGTTTTATACGTGGCAACCTCCTAGGGCTGTCTTTTCTGTCCGACTTTGTTATGTGTCTATCCCAATAGGCTCGGTAGTAGATTCCTGTTTCGAGAACTGAAGTGATTCTAGAAGTTTCACCTCGTCTATCAAATTCAACTCTTTGTCAACAGTTTCCTCCTCAGACACTTTTTTCAGTAGCTTTTTTGGGTTCTTTATGTCTTTGAATCGGTTATCTGTCTTGTCCTTCTCTTGTTCGTTGTTCTTTGAAACTGTCTTTGCGCTTCCAAACGTTTTTGCTTAACCAGTCTCTATCAGCTATTTGAATAATTTCCATGGTCTTAGTAGCATCTTAGAACCAACAAATGCAGGTCACCTTGTTACGTTTGGCTTGCATCTTGGCCTTCAATATGTGGACCATCTGAAGTATGGTTTAAAGAAGCTGCTTGGACTTTACTTCTCCGCCTATGTACTGTGGAGATAAAGATAATCGTTCCACAAAGCTGCGTGCTGGATTATGAACACGACCCTTATCCAGGTATCCTTGTACTTCCTTAGCGAACTCCTTTTGTTCAGCCATATCTGTAAAATACTGAGAATAACTAATTATACGCTCACCCTTAACACAGTCTCTTGTCCCTGTCCGTGCATCTGTGGCAGTGATGTTAATTCATGACTCATGATACTATTTGTCACAACATTCAACCTGAATCATGAACCTTCCGTTCCAAGTCTTCTTGCAAATGAAATATTGTTTATTTTTCTCGTTCTGAATGGCATTTATATATTGGCCTCGAGACTCCTTGTATCATCATCCTGTCGTGGTTTGTCACGAAGACTTTATTACGTAGTTTTACGCGTAACAAATATGATGATAGCTTATTCACAATAATGGCTGGCCACTTCCATAGCAGGAATAACTTACGAGGTAAACATTTTGTAGTTACTGTATCCAGAAGATTTATCTTTTGTAGTTAAAGAAATACTGCATCAACCGTTGAATAAGGTTTAAACAGGATCCCAAAGTCATAATTTCGCTTCATACGCTTCAATGACATTTTAGAGTTGCTCTCGCAAATTCGTGTGCTTTCTGTATGGTGTCCATCATCTGTGCTTCATATTCTCCATAAATTCTGGTGTTACTGCGTTTGCATTGAGGAAGATCAGCTAAGCTGGCGTATTTACCTCTCTCCCCAACATAAAAAAGTATTCTGTATGAACCCAGTACTCCTGTCTACCGGAGCGCGTATAGCCAATGTTATCTGCTGAACGTTCTGGTCCTATTTGTCTTGCGACAGCAGACTTATCAAATCGTCGACATCATCGATAAATGCAGGCCATTGTCTGTCAGCTCTGAAGACGCATGCTAAATCTGCGGGCCTAATGCCAGCTTTTAGTTCTCTGCACGGCGTTTCCTGAATTCTTTACAGCGCGTCTGAATTACCGTTCTTTGCTCCAGCCCGATGTTTTACAACAATGTTGTATTGAGAAAGCTCCTTAATCCATCGCGCTAGCTGACTCTGTTGTTTGAATTTTAAAATTTAATTCTTTAATACTGACCGTTCCAAGGCGGTGCCCCACTGTGTTCCTTTAATTGTTCGTTTTGTCCTCGTGTGTTTGCTTTGTATGCTAGTGTGTGTTGGTAGTGTATGTGTGTGTGTGTACATGATTGTGTGTGTGTGTGTGTGTGTGTGTGTGTGTGTGTGTGTGTGTGTGTGTGTGTTGCCGAATTTGAAGAATTCGAATTCAGTTTGAGCGAATCTTTTTTAATTTTGTAAAGCTATATTCAGCGGAGAAGTTAAAGCTTTCTATAATGCATCAACTGCTTTTTGTTACCTTACTCCCCACTTGAACTGTTTTTGCCGGTAAGATTATACAATTGAAACGCCAGGTGTCAATCAAGTGACTTCATTACCTATCAAAATTCGACTTTACCTACGACAAATAAATGCACGTGGAAAAGGTTTGAATGGATTCTTTTGTTACAAATAATCCGACATCAACAAAGGGGTGGGTTTATAGCACCATTGGCGTCATGTCAATTGTAATACTAGACCATCAAAATATTTTACAAAGATTCCGTGATAATTTTTTAAACCAATATCTTTGAACTTTGAGCTGGTTCTGTGTCAATGTCTTCGGATGTCATAGGTAATGCATTTCCAGTGACCATTCTTCCAAGAAGTTCATTATCTTTCTTAAATACGTGTATTTACCTGGCTTGAGCTTTATACCATGCTTTCGAAACCTTGTGAGAGCGGCGTCTATATTCTTTAAATGGTCCTCAGAACATTTTCCAATTACCAGGATGTCGTCCAAGAAGGCCGACACAGTTCGCCTCGTTAAACCTTGTAATATTAAGTTCATTACACGTGAAAATGTTTCAGGTGCATTGTTTAGACCAAACCCCATTCGAACATGCTCGTAGGTGCTCGTAGACTGTACTAGGTAAGAAAAAATATTTCTTTCTTCTCCACCGATTCGGACTTGCCAGTAAGCTAAATTTGCATCTTGTTAAGAAAACGAGATACCACCAGCCAATGTATCAAAGCAATCTTCGATAAATAGGTGCGGAAAAGTAATGTTAGTAGTAACATTTTTCAGTGCTCTGAAGTCGACACACCGCCTTATTAGACCACCACACTTTCTGATTAGAACTGGTGAAGACGCCCATTCTGATACAGATTCCTGAATGACACCGGCATAAACCATCTTCTTGAGATGACATTTTTCTTCTCCCACAAAGCCAACTTGTATTCGTCGCATGCGCTGTTTGATTTGATTTGCATGTCCGGTGTCCACCGTATGTTCGATTGCAGCATAAATTACCCAGGTCAAAATCTTCTTTTGCAAAGACATCTTCAAAATCATTTAGGAGTTGCGCTTATTTCTCACTTGGTAGGATAGATAGATAAATCTATTTTAGTATATCTCAGATGTACAAACATGGTTAAAAAAACATGATGCATACATTATACAGATAATTAGATGTATACACAAGTTTATAAACCATGATATGCACATCAATACCCAGGATAAGACAAAAAAAGGGAAAAGTGATCCCCCCCTTATTTCCATTGTGGTCCTTGACATTGAATGCACACCATGGAAAGGCACGATTATTTACTTCAAATGAATCAATGGTATCACATTTGTATAATATCACAGACCTAGGTTATTACAATATCATTCTATGGATAAGATCAAAGTACTGCATGACAAAACAATTTCAGTTATATGAGCATCAATCAGTTTTATGACACTAAAAGCACTGACTAGATTAAAAAGTAATATACCATATATACTAGGGCCGTTCAATAAGTATTGCAACTGTGCCTGTAAAACGCAAAATAACACAAGCATAGGAGATTTTTTAATTTCATACCTTCGAAGTATTTACCTTTATGCAAAATTTTAACATTTTGGTCCAATTCTGAAAAGCACCTTCATAGTCCTTTTTGGGTTTAGTCCGGGGATACTGGAAAATGGCTGACCCTATAGCATTTCTGCTGTGATATCTGCGACCCTCGATGAGTATTTTGAGTTTTGGAAATAAAAAGAAGTCACAAGGGGCAAGGTCGGGCGAGTAGGGAGGGTATGGTAGAACAGACATGCCCTTGTGCTTCAAAAACTGTGTCACTATAGAGGACTTATGAGCCGGAGCATTGTCATGCAGTAAGGTCATATCTGATAAACCAAGCGTTGAGCGTCTCTTTTTCAACTTTTTCTCAAGCTTTTTCAGTACGATGTCACGATACACTTTACCAGTAACTGTCCTACCACGCGGAATCGCCACCTGAACAGTTTCTCCACGACTATTGAAGAAAGCGGCGTACATGACCTTCTTAACACTCATGATTCGTTTAGCTACGGAAGGTCTCCTTGCATGTTTGGTGGCCCATATTTTGTGACCTTTTGGAAATAATGCACCCATGTCTCATCACCAGTCACAAGATTAGAAAATGATCGCTGATTGAATTTAGGGTACAGTTTCAACAATTTTCGGGCAATCGAAACACGCTGTTTTTTTTCGTCCTCGGTAAGCAAATGGGGTATCCATCTGGTAGCAATACGCCATACTTTCAAATCGCGCTTCAGGATCGTAAAAGCTGATCCTGTCGAAATGCCAACAGCATTAGCTATCTGACGCGTAGTCAAACGTGCATCCTTTTTCAGAATAGTTTGTACGTTTTCGATTATTTGAGGGACAATTGCACTTGGTGGCCTTCCTTGCCTTGGGGCACTTTCAACTGAATCAATCCCACTTTTAAAGCGCTTAAACCATCTCGTGACTGTTGAACAGGACACAATGCGATGTCCATATGCAACACACAATTCATCAAATATTGTTTTGGCACATTTCCCTATTATAAATAAGGTTTTTATATACCCTCTTATTTCTTTACTAATTTCTTTTGCCATGACAAACACAGTGAGTACGAGTGCACGCACATTGAATGACTGTGAAATAAAAACCAATAGCCCGATTTCAAAGTGTTTTATATCAACAGGTAGCCAATGAATTGAACCACACTACAAAATGATATTCACGGGAAAAGCGTGAAAATTGGGGATTTCGTACCAAAAATTGCAACACTTATTGAACCATCCTCGTACATATCCAAGCATTACACTTAAAATGCAAAGAGATCGTTAAGAATGATAAGACACTAAAACAAAGATACAAAGAGATCGTTAAGAATGAAAAGACACTATGTTAAGACTATGACAAAAATTATGCTTAACGGCTTCCTTAAAATGCTTAAAAACTGTAATATTACGTATCAACTGTGGCAAGTTATTCCAAAAGACACACCCCTCATAAGCAAAAGACTTTTTACCAAATTCCTTCACCTTGGGAATACAAAAACAACCACAGTCATTAAACTTTTACCTGGATGGATCATTAGGATTTGGACGAGCAGTTACCCTAAAAACAAAAATAATATCAAACAGGGAAAGCCACGTACCAAAAACGCAGCCTCCCCAAAACGAGCCCCACAGCACCCAGAAGTGCACACCACCAACACACACACACACACACACACACACAACACACACACCCACGTACACTACCAACACACACTAGCATACAAAGCACGAGGACAAAACGAACAATTAAAGGAACACAGTGGGGCACCGCCTTGGAACGGTCAGTGGCAAAAACACCACTGGGGAGCTTAAACCGGTTTATGGTGCGCACCCAACCTCACTCTTAAACCTTGTACAATGAGTATGTAATTAGCGTACAATATTAAAATGTTCTCCCAGGTAGTCTGGAGCTACGCCCGACTTAGCTTTGAAAACATGACCCAAAATAATTTGGTTAGCATGGTTTTTTACTGGTAACCACTTTAAATACCTAACCTGGCCTAGACCAACATGAGACATAGAATCCATGTTCAAGACGAAACTCATTTATTTGTTTTGGGTTGTTTGAAGTCTTCTTTTCAACAACTGTGTCAAACTTTGGTACCAAAAATAACAGGCATAACCAAAGTGGCACTGGATGAGGGATGTAAGCAATAGTTTTCTTGTATGGTGTGTTAGAAAATCACGTTTTCAATACAGGATTGAGGATTTATTTTAGGTTTTGAGCCACACGAAATGGACTCTGTTTTGCTAAGATGCAAATATAGCTTGTTACTAATAAGCCGTTTACTGACTGTTTCCAGTTCACTGGTTAACACAGTTTCAATCTGGTTTTATTTTTACCTGTAACCAATATGCCAGAATCATCAGTATATAAAAGTAATTTATTTTTTACCACTGCTGATATGTCATTGACGTAGATAAAAAATAAAAGAGGTCTAAGTATGCACCCTTGGGGACACCACATGTGATACTAGAGAGAGAAGATGATGTACCAGATACAGCAACCAGTTGATGTCTATCACATAAGTATGACCTAAACCATCTGACGGCATCTTCACTTAGCCCAAGGGCTTCAAGTTTCATCAATAGAATACTGTGATCAACAGTATCAAAGGCCTTCTGGAGACAAAGCAGTACCATCCCTTATGTCCCTTACCCATTTGGAATCTTATATAGTCAGATAAGTGAACAAGAGATATATCTGTCGAAAACCCGCGCCTAAACCCAGACTGAAAACTATATAATATTTTTTTTTTCAACCAGATACTTTTCAAGTCGATCATACACAATTTTTTTCAAATATTTTTGATACAATACATGTACTAAGAATTAAATAGATGTTCAATAGAAGACTTATATATATAGCTGGTACCTTCACCTTTACTGAAACCTTTTTATGTTGAAGAACTTGTTGATTATTTATTTGTGGTGCAATCTCTTTAGTTTCAGATGTGCATTCATCTCGTCAAGTTATGCATTCTATTCTTTCCCTTCGTGACAAACTTGTCGTTTTTGTAAGTTGGAGTCACTTCGGAGTACTGATTATCATGGTTTTCCAGTATTGTTCGTATTTATATGCACTGCCTATCAATTTGTCCTTCCGGAGAGTCTTATAGTTTGAGTAAGATTGGCTAAACAGACAACAAGTTCTGATTTAAATGGTCTCAGCGTCCGTCGTATTAGTGAACCTGGTTTGTTCAACTTCTCGTCTGGTTCCACAAGGTAATCATCCTGTTTGGTATTGATTCTGCTAGGCATTCGGACTGCTGAGTTTGATGGGATCACAATACGTTTAGTCACAGTGATGCTTAGCAATTTCAGCTTAGCCATCATGAAAGGTTGTATTCGCTGGAATCCTTTCTCTGTTGAAAACTAACGTTTCAGAATTTATATCTAACATTATGCCTTAATCATGTCCAAGGAACATTTCATCACATATTGGCGTTACGAAGACCCTCTCATGAGATGTTTGTGACCCTAACCGCAACTTCAAAGTTTTGTGGTAAAACCCTTCAATACGGTTTCTTTATTTGTCATCTGTATAACCACAGCTTATCGTTTAATTATTTTTAGGGAAAGGATGGTAATCTCTGCACTAGAAACCATCATAGCTTTGACTTATTTACAATATACATGTACAGTCAAGTACACAAATGAAGTTCCCGGTGAAACTTCTTCGGCGTGTGATTCTTAGACCTTTTAGTTACATCAATGACTGACTAATTTGTCTTGCTGCTGCTTTTAATTTACTGGACTTGTCTTCTTTCAGTGTATTGCTGTCTATATAAAGTAGAAGTTTTAGACTTGATGATACCAACTCTATTTCTATTATCTTTTTCATGCAGATTATCAAATAATCACGATATATGTTGTTGGACTAGAAGTCGCTTTGATTATGCAGGGCCTTCGTTGCCTTTTCTGTGGGCTTATCATCCAGCACTTGGGTGTTTAAACTATCTCCATCTGTCTTTTTCTTGAGTCACTTGTTGCATCGTTGACAGTCTTTCTTAAAATGGCCCTATCTTCTGCAGAAGGAGCATTGAGCTTCTGCATTTTTCAATGCGACTTACTCTTTGGATGCTGACGTCTGTTGAAACGTAGTTATCTGTTGTAGGACTTTCGGTAGCAGTTTGCACAACCCTGGCATCAGATGTAGAAATCACTGCATTAACGGAAACATTATCTCAGTTGTACCTTTTTGTCTGCTACTATCAACTGCCTCAGGAATATAATGAAGCTGCTTCACGGCATTAAGTACTCCTTGCATACATTTTGATTTGTTGGAGCATGCATGTTTACCGACTTCTTAATCAATACAGCCCTGGAAAAATCTTGTTCTTGCATTCTATGACTTTCTGGAAAATTGGTGGATAACGTCAATATCCTATCAGCTCAGTCTTCTAAGGATTCATCTTTTGTTTGCCCTGCCTGCTTGAAATTTTTACGCGAGGTTTCTGCTAGATCTTGGTTATTTAATTTATTTTGCAGTTGCTTCATTATTTGTTTAAAGGAAATGCAGTTACTGTAAAGAAGTCTAAAGCTTTCCCTTCAAGGCTCAAGGAAAGGTAGTCTCGGCAGTCGCTGTTTGTCCAGTCCATTACAATTCTGTAGCTTCAGACTGTTGTTTAAAAATCAGCCAACTGTTCCTTCCATCATATCGCAGATTCTTTGGGAGCTCTCTTGGATCTCCTTTCATTGAAGATTTATAATCATTCTCACCAGAGTTACACTCATCAGAACTTGAACGAGCATATCTTCTAGTGCGGCTATGACGTATAGATTTTGTCTTATAGCATGGCTCTGGATTGTACCTGTCTTTTGAAATTCTATTTCAGGCACGTCGCTTTGAGTGATGACTCTTTTTATCAATTGACTTGTTTCTACTGTCTAAGATTGACTTATTACTTTAAATTGACTGATGACGTTGCCTTTTCCCCTTTAACTTGTAATATGGTGTATGGGCGCTGAACGTTTAGAGGTAAGGCTGTAGTTTGAAGGTTTGTGTATCCTGTTATGTTTAGAAGACTTAACATATGACTTTGATCTTTTTCGTTCAGACCTTTTATAACTTTTTAAGATTTGTATCTGCAATTGTGTCTAGAAAACCTTTTAGACGACCTTGAACTTTCACTGTGTGAGTTAGACTTGTAACCTATTTAGTTACATCCCCTTTTTCTTCTGTTGATACTTAATTGTCATCAGCGTTTTGATTGTGTTAAGTGTCATATGATTTCAAAGATTGTTTTTATTCTTCTGATTTCTAGATGTAGACCTATCACTGGCAGATGAGTGTATTGACGAATATTTTCTAGCAAAACTTCTTCGTCTAGATTTTTTACATTACTCGAAGATGATTTGTGCTTCACTGATGAATCGTTAACTGGATGTCGTAATAACAAGGCAATAAAGCTTGATTTGTAGTAATATACACTTTGGATGTTTTAGATGGATTTGACCTTGAAGTACATGTAGATGTCTTTGTTCTAGAAGAACTTTGTCTGTGAACATCTCGTTTAATATCAGGAAGCAGGAACTCTGAAGTATTATGTCTTGCAGTAGAGTGAAAATCATCATCTGTCTCACTGTTTGGAATATCATAGTAGTGCAGAAATTAACGCAACCAGATCTGTTTTGGTCATTCCCTAGCTTAGAGCAAGGCGCTGATTTACAACATCTTCAACGTGAGGTGGAAAAATATGTGTTACCTCTAACTTGGCAATCTTGGGTGTTTGTAAATCATGCAATGCTGGTATTGATAGCATAGGTGATGCCATAGTTATACTATCTATCAATGGAGTTGCTGTAACATTTACAAGTTTAGTAACTGGTGTGCCGGATGTAGCTCCTAAAGCAAGTTTTGTTATTGGTTGTCCTGAATTCGGCGACCCTGCTGCAGACGCTACAATGAGTACCGAGTATATTCTTGTAATGGTCTACGGTATACACATCACAATTGTTGAACAGGAGGTTACTATTGTAGATGACACAGTGGTACCGGTAGCAGATGATGGTAATGTAGTGGCCACAACTGTTCTCATTGATGTCACCGATTGCTTCTTCCTAGAAGTCGGCAAAATCGATGACACTCAGCATGTGTTTTGCTACATGTTCTGGTAATATCATAGACATATCTTCTTTTTGTACTATGCCATATTTTGTCTGAACTGTATGATCAGGTCAGCTCTTAAAGGTCCTATTTCCAAGGTGTGCAACTCTTCTTTAGTGGCTTGAATTATGTTGAACAACATTGTTTTGACACGTTTGGCAGACAAAGTGCAAAGTGTTATCACAATAGTGTTTATAAAAAATCCTAAATATTATTATGCCAATCTTACAATTTACAGGTACTTAACTTACGAATCTTTTTTATTTCTTGTATAGAATACTTTGAAATTGTCCTGATTCACAAACACAGGCAGCGAAAATTATTTGCTATATACTGTATGCTGGTACACAGAAAGGCGCGAAGAACTAATGCAACTCTTGGAATTACCCACTTTTCACATACTGTGGATCGATACTGTGGACTACAAATAATCTGTATGTGGGAACCTGAAAAAGGCAGTAAAAAGGCTTAATTGAACATGTTTTGCAATTAATTTACCTTGCTGCAATCGTACTGTAAACTGTTTCTCCAAGAAATTTTATGTTGTTTTCGGCGATTCGTTGCTCGAGCTAGATGCCCACTGCACTCTATATGCCTCAAAACAACCCTTTAGACGAAGGGAGCGAAAACTGATGATCGGTTGCTAAACGTCTACGCTGTATAGCTTGTCTGCTTTTTATCCAGTTTAAATTCTCTTCGCCATTGAAGTACTCCGTGCTTAACCTTATCTAAAGCATGGGAAGGGAGTTTGAAGCTTGGGAACTTACCAAAAGTAGGTGTTTCTTGTTCTGTTGCCTTCGCACAACTGGCTGTCAGAGCTGACAATCCGGGCTCTAAGGATTTCCGCAAAGCTGACGTACTTCCGCGACAGGTTACACGGCACTAAAATATTTACCATCACAATAGTCTATGAAACAATTGTGTGCCGTCTTATAACCTGATGGACCAGAAAACAAAAGGACTTAACAATATTTTCTATTGTAAATTATGGAGGCGAAGTATTTAGTTCCAGCGAAAAATTCATGAGCATTATATATATATATATATTTATATTGTATGCTATATTTGCCCTGATGATATAGTGAAACCGGTTGGCAAATACAAATAGAAAACTCATATAGTGTCATTATTTTCATTTATATATATATGTGTTGAAATGATGTATGCATTACATACCTGTTTTATGTGTCAGCGGTCATAATACTTTAGAATTTCCTAACGCGTAGGGGTTGACATAGGCGAGTCATTGTTGCCTGTATAAGTTTTTATAGTTGCAATATTGACGTGATAACATTTCTTTTAGAAAGTATTTAATTGAGAAAAGCCATGCAACACAACGTACCAAACCAAAATGAATGGATCAGACTAAGAAATAATCCAAGTTTCACAAATATATTAAGCAGATTGGGAGATACTGTCACATGACTGTTGACCCGGATCACAACATTAACGTTGACCTTTAGAATCACGATGAGAAAAACGTTTGACCGGGTTTGATGATAATCCTTTAAAGGAATAATGAGATACAGACTGTTAAACTTTTTTGCATCATTTTGATCTTGACCCGAACATTTGTTATTAGACCCTTCATCACATATTTAATACTAACTGTGACCTTGGCCGTCAAGGTATCTCTACGAGTTTGAAGCATGACACGCCATCGTAGTTTGAGCTTTTGCTGTATGCATTGGTGTCATCAATTATAAGCATGGAAAAATTCCAGCCCGTACACATTTTAAAGATTGTCAAAAGCATATAACACAACATTATAAACTCAAATGTTATGGGCAATTATTTCATAAACTTATTTAAACTATGTCCATGCACACAGAAATTTATAGCCGAGACACGAAGTGCGGGCGAAGACTGGCGTAACATAGTAAATTAGAGTATGACCAAACATTTGAAATTTTGTCGCTTGATAAATCTAAAGATGATATCCCTATGATAGTCCAAATTCTTCACTATGGTTGTGAAGTATGGGGATTCTTTAAAAATATTTCTGAAAAATATAAACATGCTCCATCAATGAAAATGATCATAAAACAAAGAGAGATAAGCACAGCAAAAAAAAGTTATACATATTTACAAAGTTGATATAGCCTGGAAAACTGACGCATACCATTTTTAGCGGCAGGTATCCCTCTCACATGTTAGGGATTCCATTACAATACTTCAGGATATTTATTGACATGGGCATATGTCACTGTCCGTAAAACTCATATCTTCCTGAGTGGCACTGAAGATAAACAGGACGAGCCTTTGTTTACTCTATGAACAAAACGTATTAACCATTTGTAAAATGTCTTTTTAAAACCATGGATATATTATGTCGTCGGATTGATACTGTCATCTGGCTAATACGTATTCATCACAGCTGATAGTAAAATACAAAATTTCTATTTAAAACAAAGCTTAGTGCATTTGTCAACGTCTACCTTTTGATAATTACAATGTTGCCTTGAAACTGAAAGGTATTGCAAAACGTTCCATTATAAATAATTTAAAGTTTTTTCACGTGATGTACCTCTAAATTACAATACGCAGGTATGACTGCCATTCTAAGCAAACCTATGATTTATTGGGTACCATTTAAATATTACAAAAGATTGATGAATTGTTGTTAATATCTTAGTTGGCAATACTTACTTGAAATATTCTGAAATATGTAACGCTCCGATATATTGTATTCTCACTAAGTATGTGAAGTGTCGGGTTTGCTCATCTTTGCACATGTCAATAATCATTAACCTTTTTTCAATGCCAAGAGAGATGACCATGACGAGTCTTTTTTACCTGTATTAAGAACATGCACATAGCTTTGAGAAACTCTGTCTATCAATTGATGTAATCATAATCGAGAGACCTCCTCATCGCAGGAGGAATTAAAAACATTAAATAAGAAGTAATTTTGCCTTGAATCACCTGATGTATTGAACACATTTGACTGATCATCGCTACAATTCTTAACTACTTATTAAATTTATTAAATTTTAATTTAAGTATCTCAAAAATATATTAGTCAATTAATGAATAGCCTAAAAGATGAGCAAGGCATTTTTTGTTATGTCTATGAAAAACTTAACTGACCCTTCACGAAATCTGTCGTCTAACGGCTGATGGTATTATTACGCCTATATATCTTTCTGAAAGCATGACAAGGATGTAACACTTTCCCAATGCAATGTTTTTACTTTATTTTCAGTGTCCATGATACCGCAAACATTTTGAATACACAGGGATTTAATCAGGCCGAGCCATTTGTACCTGTATTATATTGAAGTCTTGAAAATTCAAATTAAATCGTTTGTATTTATAACAATTGTATGCTGTTTTATCACTTGATGGACATGAACACAATAAAACTCTGAGATGTTTCGTATTGTAAATTATTGAGGCGAGATATGGGGTTCCAGCGAAAAATACATGAGCATGTTGTATATATGACAATGGCATAATATATAACCAAATTTACAAACGTTGGATAATAGATGCGTTGAAATGGTAATTGCAATATATACCTTATTTATATGTCAGCGGCCATAATACTTAAGAATATCCTTATATATACAAGTTGACATAGGCCAGTCATTGTTGCTTGTATTAGCCTATATTGTTTTAAAAATTGACGTGGTAGCATTTCTTTTAGAAACAAGTTAATGAAGGAAGTTAATTCGTCAATGTCTCGAAGCGCTGCAACTTGGTCAGATGAGAATTTATCAACCATGTAAGTGAATCCAAAGAGAGTCCCTATTTATGTCCTCTTATTTTCAGCTGTCGCTGCACGAACGGCATCATATCTTGCAATTATGAAGACATTGGGTAGATACTTCTGTTATATGAAATTTCAAAATGATTGAGTGGTACAAATTTCATATAACGCATGTAAGGTTACTGGGCTACCAAAAGTCATCTGGTTGCCTGATTCAAAGCATTCCTCTTTTCCCGCAGCACACGTTCTTTGCCAGGTTGAAGTCTTTCATTGACATTTCCTTGGACATGATGCTTGAAAGCATGAACCTTCATGAATTTGGCTGGTCCTGTACAGTTTAATGCTTGTCCGGTTTTTTACTCAGCTGACGATTTCCTCTTCTCCGTCGCTCCTTTAACATGACGTAAAATATCTTTTTTTCTGTTTATTCAGGACAGTGGCTGAAATGGTCAGTGTCTGTTGACTTGTACAGGATGGACTTTTTCTTGTAGTGTGTTGCAATTCTACAGCTGTACCCCTTCCTATGGTGACACGATGCTCCACGCCCTTAAGTGCTACTGATGATGTCTTCTAAGCTGCGGGTTTGTACGATATTTTGTTCCCGCTTGCGCTGGAACTTAACACCTGCTTGCCTTTAGCTTGAGACCCGTCAGAGTGCCTCGGTTCCCGTTTTGTTCCCGTTTGCATTAGAACTATGCACCTGCTGGTCTTTAGTTCGAGACTATCCAGAGTGGTTGGTGCTAGAGGCGGTCCCGAATCTGTAGTGAGTGCTTTTTAACGGTCGTGTTTTTCTGTTCTTGCAGATGACTCTATAGGATGTCCATGACTTGAGCGTGATGCCCTTTTCATGACATTCTTGTCAGTTCTGCTGGAAATTGTATTCCTTTGAATGGCTCTCTAGAAGTCGCTCTCATTGGAAAAGAGCTTTGCAGCTTTCTTTAATATACATGGGGACGTCATAGGGCTGTATTTTCGGTCTTCCTCAACAGGCTCGGTAGTAGATTCCTGTTTGGAGAACTGTGATTCTAGAAGTTTCACCTCGTCTGACAAGTCGAACACTTCGTAAGCAGGTTCGTCCTCATATACTTTTCCGAGAAGCTTTTACGGGTTGTTGTTTATGTCTTTGAACTGGTAATCTTTCCTATCCCTCTCTGGATTGTAGTCCTTTGAAACTGTCTTTGAAAGAGGTTTGAGCTTCCAAACGTGTTGCTTATTCAATCTCTATTAGCTATCGGGGTATTTCCATGGCCTTTAGCAGCATATCTAAACCAACAAAAGCAGGTTTTATTCTAACGTTAGGCCTGCATCTTGGCCTTTTATATGTGGTCCATCTGAAGTATGGTTTCAAGAAGCTGCTCGGACTTTTAACCTCCGCCTATGAACTTTGTACATAAAGAAAATCGTTCCACAAGGCTGCGTGCTGGATTAGAAACACAACCCTTATCCAGGTACCCTTGTACTTTCTTAGTGAAATCCTTCTGTTCAACCATATCTGAAAAACACTAGAGACTCCTGGTATTTTGTGTTCGAGGCTGTCACAGTTCTGTTTTAACAAGCCACTGCTTTGCGTAGTTTAACGCGATACAAATATGATGATAATTTTTTCACAATAATAGCTGGTCCCTTCCATGCCTGGCATAACTAACGAAATTTTCCTTTTGTAGCTGCTGTATTTCGAAAATACACTCCATCCCCCTCTGAATAAGGTCTTAACAGGATCCCCAAGTTGTAGTATTGCTTCATATTCTTCATTGACATTTTGCTCTAGCAGTTTCGTGTGCTTTCTGTATGGTGTCAATCAACTGTGCTACATACTCTTTATACCCATCTGGTGTTACTGCCTTTGCATTTGGGAACATCAGCTGAGCATGCGTAATTACTTTTGTCCTAAACATTAACATATTTGGTGTGAATCCAGTTCTACCGAAGTGAGTATAGCCATTGCTATTTGTTGAATGTTCTGGTCCCATTTGTCTTGCGACTTCCACAGGAAACATTTGACGGCATCCAGAAACGTTCTAATAAATTGATGAATTGGATCATTGCTGGACGGCCGAGCTTTATGAATGTGTAATGTCTTACACAGAGCTTAAAACAGCTAGTTTTCATTTAAATTGCGTCCCTGGTCTGTGAAAACGTGAAACGGAAAGCCAAAGCAACCGAAAACCTCGTCAATGGTACCTTTTGCAGTCATATCAGCTTTCTGCGATAGGAACGGTACACATTCTACCCACTTCGTTAACTGATCTACCATCATCATGCAGTACTGGTTTCCATGCGATGTCCTTTGCAGTGGACCAATGGAATCTAAATGCACACGTTCGATGGGTGCTCCCGCCTGATACTCATTAACGGAACTCTATCGTGTCTTCCTTTTTTCTTTTTTTGATTACACACAGCAAATGAAATCACAAAAGACTCAACATCTCTAGAAAGGCGGAACCAGAAGATCTTTTTCTTCAATTTGGCTTTGGTTTGAGCTACTCCTTGGTGACCTGATGAAGGTAAATTGTTTTCCCAAGGTAGTGATTGTACCTTCAATTTTTTTTACAATAAGTTGGAAAACTTCGGTGTGTGTGTGTGTGGTTTGTGTGTGTGTGTGTGTGTGTGTGCGTGCGTGCGTGCGTGCGTGCGTGCGTGCGTGCGTGCGTGCGTGCGTGCGTGTATGTGTGTTGGTGGTGTGCACTTCTGGGTGCTGTGGGGCTCGTTTTGGAGAGGCTGCGTTTTTGGTACGTGGCATTCCCTGTTTGATATTATTTTTGTTTTTCTGCATTTTTCTTGAATAGGACTCTATCTATCAACAGAAATGAATTTTTATTAAGTCAATAACTTTCGCTGTGGGTACACTGTTCAGGTGACTCATGTCATCCTCTATATCAATATTGTTTAGAAGATCTGTACTGGTACAGTTACCTAGGGGTTTCTGTTGAACTGTGTGTGCTAGTCACTTTCCTGTACTCGAATGGACATTTTCTGTTGTTGTCACTCTATCTTTACCTTTGAGATTTGACCTATTCGTCCCATATAGTTGCCTCTTACTGAACATTCTCCATATTGGTTGTCAGTCTACCATACATAGCCAGACTAATCGAATTGTCGACATGATCGATGAATTTAGCCCATTGTCCGTCAGTTCTGATGAAATAAAGACAACCACCGCATGGTAAATCTGAGGGCCTAATACCAGGTATAAATTCTCTGCACGTCTTGACAGCGCGTCTGAATTACCCTTCTGGGCCCAGCCCGATGTTTTACAACCATGTTGTTTTGAGAAAGCTCCTCAATCCATCACGCAAGCTGACCCTGTTGTTTGGATTTTAAATTTTAATAACCAGGTCAAACTTGTATGAGCGGATCTTTCTTGATAAGTAAAGGTGAAACTAGCGAAAGGTTAAAGTTTATATTATTGCACCAAATGTTTCCTGTTCCCTTTTGACCCACTTGAACTTACTTTTGTCGGTAAGATTATACATAGGTAATGCTAGACCAGCAAAATCTTTTACAAATGTTCTCTTATAGTTTTCTAAACCTAGAAATCTTCCAACATCTGTCTTTGAACTTGGCGCTTGCCAGTTCACTACTTGTCAATGTCTCCGGATGTCGTGGACAATGGATTTCCAGTGGCCATTCTTCCAAGAAAGTCAACTTATTTCTGGAAAGCGTGCGTTTTTCTGGCTTGAGCTTCATACCATGCGTTCGAAACCTTTCAAGAGCGTCGGCTATATTCCTTAAGGTCCTCAAAACTATTCCCTATCATGACGATGTTAGCCAAGAAGGTCGAAACTGTGTGTTATGTTAAACCTTGTAATATTAGGTTCATTACACCTGAAAATGTTGTTGGTACATTAATTAGACCAAACCCCATTCGAACATGCTCGTAGAGTCCGTGCTTGATAAGAAAAGCAGTTTTCAGTTTTCTTTCTATCTTTTCCACTGATTCGGATTTCCTAGAAAGCTGACTTTGCATCTAGTTTAGAAAACAAGATACTGCCAGGCAATGTATCCGTCACGCTTCCTGGTCAAAACTGGTGAGGACGCCCATTCTGATCCCGATTCTTGAATGACACCGGCTTCAACCATCTTCTTGAGATGGCTTTCTTCTTCTCCCAAAAAGCCAAATAGTCTTTATTGCATGCGTTGTTTCATGGGTTTGCATCTCCACCGTATGTTCGATTGCAGCGATATTACTAAGATCAAAATCTGTTTTGTAAAGACATTTTCATAGTCACTTAGGAGTTGGGCTAATTTCTCACTTTGCCCCTTGGTAAGATGTTTAATAGAAGACATATATAGATCTTGTGGATGATCTGGCACCTTTTTCTTTACTAGAGCCTTTTTTGATTCTGAAAGACTTCGTTTGAGTGTGTTTTAAATGTTTGGAGTACTGGTCATAGGGGTTTTCTAGTATATTTTGTATTTGATATGCACCGGCTATCACTTTGCCTTATCGGAGAGTCTAATAAAATTGAGTCAGATTGGCAAAACAGACAACTGGTCCTGATTAAAATGGTCTCAGCGTCCGTGGCATTTGTATTCCTAGTCTGTTCAACATCTGGTCTGGCTCCATAAGGTAATCATCCAGTTTGCAGTTGGTTTTGCAAGGCATTCGGGCTGCTGAGTGGAATCCCAACACGTTTATTCTAAGTTACTCCAATTAATTACAGATTTACCATCACGAAAGGTTGTATTCATTGGAATCCTTTCTCCTTTGGAAACTAATGTGTCAGAATTCATATCTAACATCATGCATAGATGATGCAGAAAATCATGTGACAAGCAATATTTCATCTGTAAATGTGTTACGTAGACCCTTTATTGAAATGTTTGTGACTCTAACCGCAACTTCAAAGGTTTTATGGTAAAACCCTTCGATACGGTATTTTTATCTGCCATCTGCATAACCACATCTTTGAATTCAGCAGGCTCATTCATGCTGTATTGTTGAAGGGAAATAAAGGTTATCTCTGCACCAGAATATATTCTAGCTTTGACTTCTTTACCATCTACAATCAAGTATACAAATAAAGATCCGGCTTGAACTTGGTGTACGCCGACTACTTCTTCGGCATGTCCTTCTTGGACCTATTTAGATAATCCTGCAGGTTTTAAATGACTGACTTATTTATCACACTGAATCTTGCTTGAATCTTTTGATGTGACATCTTGCTGACTAGAAGTCTTGCTGCTGTCGACATCCCTTGTACATGACTAGACTTCTCTTCTGTCAGGGTCTTGCTGTCTATATAAACAAGAAGTTTTAGACTTGACGATACCAACTCTATTCCTATCATCTCTTTCATGCAGATTATCATTTGCGTCGCTTCTATTCACCGTAGCTGTTGTTGGACTTGAAGTCACTTAAAAGCTTGGATTTACCGCCTTTTCTGTGGGCTGGGACGGTTGCCATTTTTGTCTAGCCCTGGAGTGTTTAAATAATATCTACCTGTCTGTTACTTGAGCCACTCCATGTATCGTTGATGGTTTTTCTCAAAATGGCCTGACCTTCTGCAGAACATTGAGTGTCTGCATTTTTCTTTGCGACTTCATCTTTCAGTGTTGACATCTGCTGAAACTTGGTTATTTGTTGGAGGGCTTTTTGTATCATCTTCTCAATCCTTGCTTCAGATGGAGAAATCACCGCACTTCCATCAACTGCCTCAGAAATATATTAATGCTGTTTTGCGGCATTAGGTTCGTCTTGCATACTTTTAAGTTTGTGAAGCATGCATGTATATCGGCTTCTTAACCAATACATCCCCGGGAGAACCTGTTCTTGCATTCTATGACTTGCTGTTAAATCGCGGAGTGCACTGGAGGACAACGTGAGTACTCTTTCAGCTCAATCTTCTAAGGATTCGTCTTGTTTTTGTATTGCCTGCTGGAACTTTGAACGCAAGGTTTCGGTTAGACCTTGGTTACCGAACGTATTTTGCCATTTGCTTTTTTATTTGTTTAAAGAAAATGCAATTACCCAATTTTGATTGTTAAGACATCTAAAGCTTTCACTTGAAGGCGTTAGGAAAGGCAGTCTCGACATTTAGTATCTGTCCAGTCCATTACAGTTCTGTAGCTCCAAACTGTTGGTTAAAAGACAGCCAACTTGTATTTCCATCATATTGCAGACTTTTTTGCAGTTTCATTGGATATCCTCCCATTGAAGATTTCCTATCATTCTCATCAGAGTAAGACTCATCAGAACTTGAACAACCATATCTTCTAGTGCTGCTATGACGTTTAGATTTGGCCTGTAGTATGGCTGTGGACTGTTTCTGTCTTTTGAAATTATTTTATTCTTAATATCGAGGAGATTGTTTGCTATATCCACGGGACTGTCTGGAAATTAACCGACTGGAACTTTTTAATCAAGATTGTCAGTGTATGGAATACGACCTTGATCTATGTCTATTTCTGATATTCCTATTCTTTTTCTGTAACGTCGCTTTGAGTGATGCATCTTTTTATTAGTTGACTTGCTTCTATTGTTGGAGATTGACCTATCACAAGAACTTGAAAAATGACGATACACTGCCGTTTCCCATTTGAATTTGAAGTATGGTGTTTGGGCACTGTACCTTTAGAGTTATGGCTGTAGTTTTAAGATCTGTGTCTATTGTTATGTTTAGAAGACTTGTCAGATGACATTGATCTTTTTCTTTCAGACCTTTTACAACTTTTGTAAGAATTGTGCCTGCTGTTATTTCTAGAAAACCTTTCAGACGATCTTGAACTTTCACTGTCTGAGTTAGAGTTGTGACCTCTTGAATTGCATCCCGTTTTTCTTCTATTGATATTTTCTAGACGAACTTCTTCGTCAACTTCTTTCAGGATTCCCGCAAAGCTGTCTAGTTTAAAATCTCTTCGCCATTGAAGTACTCCGTGCTTAATATTATTAAAGCATGGGAAGGGAGTTGGAATGTTGGGAACTTACCAAAAGTAGGTGTTTCTTATTATGTTGTCTTCGCACAACTTCCTGTTATAGCTCTCAATCTGGGCTTTCAGGATTCCCGCAAAGCTGACGTACTTCCGCGACAGGCAACACAGCACTAAAATATTTACCATCACAAAAGTCTCTTAAAACCTGAAAACAAAAGAACTCTACAATATTTCCTATTGTAAATTATGAAGGCGAAGTATTGGGTTCCAGCGAAAAACACATCAGCGTTATATATACATGTATCTGAAAATGATTATGTTAATACATAACCAAATTTACAAACGTTAATAAAGTTAATTGTGAAAAGCCATGCAACACAACATACCCAACCAAAATGACTGGATCAGACGGGGAAATAATCCAAGCTTCTTAAAGATCTTTCAAGAAGATTTGGAGATATTGATACATGGCTGTTGACCTGGATCACAACATTAACGACGACCTTTAGAATCACGATGAGATAAAAATTTGACACAAATTTGATGATAATCCTTCAAAAGAATAAATAGATAGAGACTGCTGAACTTTTTGGAATCAGTTTGATCTTAAGCCGAACATTTGTCAATAGACCCTACATCAGATATTGATATATCACGAACTGTGGCCTTGGCTGTCAATGTGGCTCTCCTAGTTTGAAGCCTGACACGCCATCCTACTATGAGCTTTTGCTGTATGCATTGATGTCATCAAGTATAAGCATAATAAAAATACAGCCTAAACACAGAAAAAGATGTGATGATAGTCAAAATTCTTCACTATGGTTGTGAAGTATGGGGATTTTTTAAACAATTTCTGAAAAATATGAGCATGCTCCATCAATGCAAATGATCATAAAACAAAGAGAGATAAGCACGGCAAAAGTAAGTTATCTGTATTTACAAAGTTGATATACCTCGAAAAACTCTTTTCATGGATAAAATTTTAAGCGACCAGTATCTTTCTCACATTATGGGGATTCCATTACAATAATTCAGGATATATATTTAAATGGGCATATGTCACTGGCCGTAATACCCAGCACTTTCTGAGTGGCAATGAAGATTACATAAGACGAGTCATTGTAACTCTATGAACAAGATTTACAAACCATTTGGAAAATATCCTCATAAAACCATGGATATATTCTGTCATCGGATTGATACTGTCATCTGGCAAGTACATCTTCATCACCGCAGATAGTAAAAGTAAAACTTCGCATTACAAATAAGTTAAGTTTATTTTTCAACGTCAACCTTCTGATCATCACAATATTGCCTTCAAACTGAAAGGTATAGTATAACTTTCTCTTACAAATAATTTAAAGTTTTATCTTTTGATGTTACTTAAAAAATATTACGCATCTACGACTGCAATTCTAAGTAGTCCTATGGATTATGGGGTACCATTCAAATATTAAAGAAGATTGATGAATTGTTGTTAACATCTTAGTTGACAATTTATTTGAAATATCGGGAACATGTAACGCTCTGATAGGTTTCATTCTTCTCTTAGGATGTGAAGTGTCGGATTTCATCATATTTGCACATGTCATTGAGCATTAGACATTTTTCAATGCAAAGATAGATGATCATGACGAGTCTTTGTTACCTGTAATAAAAACATGCACATATCTTAGAGAAACTCTGTCTATAAATAGATGTAATCATTATCGAGAGAATATATCAACGCAGGAGGAATTGAAAACATCCCGTAAGAAGTAAGTTCGCCATGAATCACCTGATGTATTGAAGAACATTGGCTGTTCATCGCTACAATCAATTCTAACAATGTTTAAATTGTATGGGATTTCCATTTAAAAAATTCAGAAAAAAGTATAAATCAATTAATAAATGGTAATAAATATGAGCAAGGTTATTCTTTGATAACTCAATGAATAAAATTTACTGACCATACGGGAAATATGTCTTCTAACGGATCATTTTAATTGATAAATGAATGGCAATAAAGATGGGCAAGGCAATTCTATGTTAACTCTATTACTAAACGTAATTGACCATTCAGGAAAGAAAAAGTCTTCTAAGGCATGATGGTATTATTACGCCTAGAACTCCTTTTGAAAGCAGGAAGAGGATGTATCACTTACCAAAAACCAATGTTTTGTCATTATTCCCTTTTTTCTATATCATAATTATAATATGACTCTATCAGTGTCCATAATACCTCAAAATTTCTGAAAACTAATGAATTTGACCAAACTGAGCCATTTGTACCTGTATCATGTTTATATACTTGAAAATTCAAGTTAAATCGTTCGTGCTCCGTGCTTAACCCTATTTTAAGCATGGGAAGGGAGTTGGAATGTTCGAAACTTACCAAAAGTAGATATTTCCTGTTCTGTTGCCTTAGCACAAGTGGCTGTCAGAGCTGTCAATTTGGGCACTCTTGATTCCTGCTACGCTGACGTTCTTCAGGACAGGTTATACAGCACTGAAATATTTACCATCACAACACTCCAACTTGATAAATGAAGGCCTCAGACTAAGAAGGGTGTCGAGTTGTGACTAAATCCATGTAGGAATATCACTAGCATAGATTTATTAAAATGTGAAGAGTTAGAAACTCAACATATTTACAGTTTGTGATTACAAATCACCTGGCATTATAAGAATCCAACTGTATGAACCCTCTTGCTGGAACGGTGATCAATACATCTCTTTGAGCTAGAGGCCCGTGGGAACTTCGGTGGCCACTGTTACTATGGGTTCATTGACTCAAATTGAAGGTACCTGAAGATCCTTATAGATAACTGGATAGAGCCTCTTCGGTCTCAATGGTCAAATGTATGCTTCGGAAGTATGTGTACGTATTTATATACCTGGACTGGATTTGGTATGTTATGAAATCTATTAGAATTGGACTACATATGCATAAAACAACTCCTGGTCCTTTATAAATGGACTATTGTTCCAATATTGAATTCCTTATCCACAAGAAATGGTCTGAATATTCTTAATGAAACTCTTACGCAGCATCTTTCTCACAGTATGCAAGTATGATTAAGTATTTCTAAAAGGCCTACACACCACACTGCAAGAAATGTCCCTGGTAGAGGTACAATTCATTGCCGACTGTAACCTTTTGTTCTTTTTCAACACTGATCTGGTGGTGTTCAGCTACACCGTTGGCTACTGTGTAGATATGGCTTGGTGCCGACTCTCTTGATCCATAAAAAGGAAAATATCACGCATCTGACAAGTGCAGGCGTGACTTGTCAATGTCTGAAAGCGATGCAACTTGGTGAGATGAGAATTTATCAACCATATTTGTAAATCCAAAGAATGTTCTTAGGAACACATCCAGCAAACTCTGAAGAACATACTGATTACCCGTCAAACAATGACAATGGATTGAGTGATTGGGCTGTACATACTTCTTTAGGAAGTGTAGAAGCAATAAGAAGAATTATGTTTCACAATCTGTTATCATTCCACGCTAGTGGATAACCAATATCGTTACTGTCTTGAAACGCAAGAGTCTGGGAACACTCGTCTTTGCTGCCTGAACTACTCTATGTTTTTGATGGAGCCTTACGGCAATGAGCATATCTTCGGGTAGATCGTCAAGACTCTCTTCCGAAAGGTAAGTTCTGGGATCACAGTAAACAGCAATAGTGCCAACATGATTGACCTTATTGTCAGTTACTACTGGTACTCTGACTAACACGTCCCTCAATGTACCGGCTTGCAGATCAAGCTCTCGTAGCATTCTGTTCAGGTGAAAATGAAGGTAGGATTTCCTCAGGTTCCGCAGCATACGTTCTTTGTCAGATTGAAGTCTTTCATCGAACAGTTCTGCGAAATGGTGTTTGAAAGCATGAACCTTCATGTATTTGGCTAGTCCTGTACAGCTTTAAGCTTGTCCAGTTTCTACTCAGCTAACGTTTTCCTCCTTTCCCTTACTCCTTAAACCTGGCGTAAAATATCATCTGTTTTCTGTTTCTTAAGGACAGTGGCTGAAACGGTTAGTTACTGTACAATGTAGAGGATGGACCTCTTCCTGTAGTGTGTGGCAATTCTACAGTTCCTGTCCTATGCTGACACGACGCTCCACACCCTTCAGTGCTACCGATGATGTCTTTTTAGCTGGGGTGTTGGACGATGT
The DNA here is from genome assembly GCA_022818135.1 of Saxidomus purpurata. Lineage (NCBI taxonomy): Eukaryota > Metazoa > Mollusca > Bivalvia > Venerida > Veneridae > Saxidomus > Saxidomus purpurata. Next base: position 7,943 of record JAFMSR010000022.1, on the reverse strand, counting down.
TTTTTTCCAACTTAACAACTGCTTGCCTTTAGCTTTAGACCTGTATGACAGTCTTTTGTTCCCATTTGCACTGGAACAATAGATTTGCTGGTCTTTAGTTCGAGACCATTCAGGGTGACTGGTGCTAGAAGCGGTCCCGATGAGTGTTTTTTTCAGGCCATGAGTTTCTGTACTTGCAACTTGACCATTGCTGGACGGCCAGTATGGTGTAGTTCTGGCTTTATTAATGTGTAATGCCTCAATCAGATGAATTTAGAAGTTGTGTCCCTGGTTTGTGAAACTTGAAACAGGCAGCCAAAGCGACTGAAAAACTCGTCAATGACAGCTTTTGCAGTAATCTTATTTTTCTGCGATGGTTCGGTAAACATTCTACCCATTTTTACTGATCCACCATCATCAGGCAGTACTGCCTTTGGCAGAGCATTAATGAAATATGTATGCACACGTTTGATTGGTGCATTCGCCTAATACTCTGTTCACGGAACTTTATTGTTCTTCTACAGAGCAGGGACACAGCTTCAAACGCCAGCTGTTTGAAGCTCTCTGAAAATTTGAAATGGAAAGCCATAGCGACTGAAAAACTCGTCAATGGCAGCGTTTGCAGTCACCTCAGCTTTCGGCCATGGTAACGGTACACATTTGATCCACTTCGCAAACTGATCTACCATCATCATGCAGTACTGGTTTTCTTGCGATGTCTTTGACAGTGGACCAATGAAGTATATGCACGAGTTCGAGGGGTGCTCCCGCTTGATACTTTGTTATCGGAACTCAACCGTATATTCCTTTCTTCTTATTTTTATTACACACATCAAATGATATCACATAAGACTCAATATCTCTAGAAAGGCGGACCAAGAAGAACGTTCCCTTCAAGTTGGCTTTGATCTGAGCTGGTGACCTAATGAAGGTATACCGTTGTGCCAAAGTAGTGTTTGTAACTTCAAAAAAAAAATTGAATTACATATAGTTGGAGATCTTCGGCTTCTGGATTTTTCTTCAATAGCGAGGTAGGAATAATTTTAAGCAAACAGACTTTTGCTTCAGAACTTGTCAGGAATAGAATTCTCTCATCCAGCTGTTGTCTTTAAACAAATTTAAACCAAGCCAGGATAATGGTCAAGTCTTTGCTTTAACTCGTTGTTGTTGCAGGTCATCGAAAGTGAATTCCCAATTTGCATCTAGTTTAGGAAACCGGGTAGTACCAGCCAATGTATCCGTAACGCGTTCTCATCAGAACTGGTGAGGACGCCCATTCTGATACAGATGCCTGAATGACACCGGCATCAATCATCTTCTTGAGATGCCCTTCTTCTTCTCCCATAAAGCCAAATGGTGTTCGTCGCATGTGTTATCTGATGGGCTTTGCATTTCCGGTGTCCACAGTATGTTCGATTGCAATGAAATTACCCAGATCAAAATCTCCTTTTGTAAAGACAACTTTATAGTCACGTAGGAGTTGGGCTAATTTTTGATTTGTTCCTTGGTATGATGTTCAATAGAAGACATATCGAGATGTTGTAGATGATCTGGCACCTTCACCTTTATTGAAACCTTTTTTTTATTTTGATGTACTTCATTTGAGTGTATTTCTTTTTTGTGCAATCTCTTTAGTTTCAGGTGTGGTTTTATCCCATCTGTTTTACAGTTATGCATTGTTCTTTCACTTCTTGACAAAGTTGTTTTCTTTGTAGCTAGAAGTCACTTCGGAGTACTGGTCATCAGAGTTGTATAGTATTTTCTGTATTTCATATGCACTTGCTATCACTTTGTCTTTCCGGGGAGTATTTTAAGATTGAGCCGGATTGGCTAAACAGACGACTGATTCTAATTTAAATGGCCTCAGCGTCCACGGCATTAGTGTACCTAGTTTGTTCAACATCTGGTCTGGCTCCTTCAAGAAATCATCCAGTTTGGACTGCTAAGTTTGGTGGAATCACAACGGTTTAGTCACAGTGACTCTTAGCAATTACAGGTTTACCACCACGAAAGGTTGTTGCTTATCTAACATTATGCCTAGATGATGCTGGAAATTATGTCCAAGCATCATTATTTCCATCACTAATTGGTGCTACGTAGACCCTTTCTTAAAATGTTTGTGAACCTTAGCGCAACTTCAGAGGTTTTGTGGCAAAACCCTTCAATACGGTATCTTTGTCTGCCATCATGATAACCACATCTTCTCTTCTGTCAGAGTATTGCTGTCTATATAAACTAGAAGATTTAGACTTGATGATGCCATCTCTTTTCATATCATCTTTATCATGCAGATCATCATTTTCATCGCTCTTATTCACCGTAACTGTAGTTGGACTAGAAATAACTTCAGCGCTGTAATCATGCTGACCATTCATTGTCCTTTCTGTAAGCTGTGACGGCTGCCCTTCTCATCCAGCCCATGGGTGTTTAAATTACCTTCACCTGTCTTTTTCTTGAGCCACTCTATGTATCGTTGGCGATCTTTCTTAAAATGGTCCCACCTACTGCAGAAGAATCATCCAGTGTGTGCATTTTTCTTTGCGACTTCATCTTTGAATGCTGACGTCTGCTGAAACTTAGTTATCTGTTGGAGGGCTATCTGTATCATCTCCAGTCCATTACAGTTCTATAGCTTCAAACAATTATTTAAAAGACAGCCAACTGGTCTTTCCATCATATCACATATTCTTTGGGAGCTTTCTTGCATCTCCTCTCATTGAAGATTTGCAATTATTCTCATCAGAGTTAGACTTATCAGAAATTTAACGATCATATCATTTAGCGCGGCTATGACGCTTAGATTTGGTTTTGTAGTATGGTTGTGGACTGTACCTGTCTTTTGATATCCTTTATTATTATGCCGAGTAGAGTCTCGATTTCCACGAGACTGTCTGAAACTTGAACGACTGGAATTTCTTGATCTAGATTGTTGGTGTATAGAATACGACCTTGCTCTATGTCTTCTTCTGTTGTTCCTAGTAATTTTCTGTCACGTCGCTTTGAGTGATGACTATTTTTATCAATTGACTTGCTTCTTTTGTCTGAGCTTGACCTATCACATGACCTTGACTGATGACGCAGCATTGCCTTTTCCCTTTAAACTTGAAGTATGATGTTTAGGCGCTGTTCTGTTAGAGTTATGGCTGTAGTTTACAGATTTGTGTCTACTGTTATGTCTAGAAGATTTATCAGATGACTTTGATCTTTTTCTTTCAGACCTATTATAACGTTTTTAAGATTTGTGTCTGCTGTTGTATCTAGTGGACCTTTCAGACGACCTTGAACTTCCAATGTTTGAGTTAAACCACTTGATTTGCATCCCTTTTTTCTTCTGTTGAAACTTTAGTGTCATCAGCCCTTTGATTGTGTTTAGTGTCATATGATTTCAAAGAATGTGTTTTATTCTTGTGATTTGTAGATGTGGACCTATCTTTTGCGTATTAGTGTCTTGACGAATATTTTCTAGAAGAACTTCTTCTTCTAGATTTTTTTACATATTATCTTCATCTGTTTTAATTTTGTTTCTTATTTTCGTTTATGATCTGTTTCTCGAAGAATCTCTTGATCTTGAAGAGTATTGCGAGTCTGAATAAGACATATTTTGACATTCGGTTCTACGGCATGAAGTTGTTACATTTCTTGAAGATTATTTGTGCTTCATTGATGAATCGTTAACTGGCAGGTCTTGATCAAACGGCAATCAATCTTAATTTATAGTAATGACATTGATTGCCCCTACCTAGGAGTCAGATATGCAAAATTGATGACAACAAGCATATGTTTTGTTACATGTCCCGGTTATATCATAGAAATATCTTCTTTCTGTATTCTGCAAACTCATGTCTGAACTGTATGACCAGGTCAGTTCTTATGCATCCTAAGCCCGGTATGGTCTGCACTTCTTCTCGAGTGGCTTGATTTATGTTGACATTGTTTTGTCGCGTAATCACACACTTTATATTGTGATTATATTACTTTTATATCATTAAACCAATCTTAAAATTTTCAGATACTTTACTTATGAATCTAATTGATTTTTTGTATAGAATACTTTGAAATTGTCCAGATTCACAAGCCAAGGCAGTGAAACTTATTTGTTATATACTGTATGCTGGTACACAGACAGGTGCTAACAATTTATATCATTTTTGCTCTCTCCTGCTTATTTCACTACTTTGCTTCGTTACTGTGGATCGCTGTCAGAAATATAACCTGTATATGGGTACCTGAAAAAGGAAGGGGCATTAACAGGCCTTAATTAAATATTTTTTTGCAATTAATTTACCTGGCTGCAATTGTACTGTAAATTGTCTCCTCAAGAAACTAAGTGTTAATTTCGGCGATTAGTGGCCGAGACACGAAGTGAAAGTTAAGACTGACAGAGCCAATCAAACTAAAGTATGATTAATCATTTGAAATTTTATATTTGATGAATCTGAAAAATGATAAGTATATGATACCCACATTTTTCACTATGGTTGTGAAGTATGGGGATTCTTTGAAAATATTTGTGAAGAAAAGAATGGTCATTCAACAAAGAGAGATTAGCACGGCGAAGGTAAGTTATCTGTATTTACAAAATTAATATATCTTGGAAAACTTTGTCTTTAAATGGATACCGTTTTTAGCGACAAGTATCTTTATCAAATTATGAGGATTCCATTATAATAATTCAGGATATATATGAATGAATGGACATATGTCACTGGCCGTATTACCCAGACCTTTCCGAGTTGCAAACGAGTTTAACAAAACGAATCTTTGTTTACCTTATGAACAAAACCTTACCTTATTTACAAACCATTTGAAAAATGTCTTCTTAAAACCTTGGGTATATTTCGTCATCGGATGTATACTGTCACCTGGCAACAGCAGATAGTAACAGCAAAACATTGCGTCACAAATAAGTAAAGTTTATTTGTTAACGTCAAATTTCTGGTCATTACAATATGGCCTTGAAACTGAAAGATATAGCAGAACGTTCACTAACACACAATTAAAAGTTTTATCACTTGATGTACCTTTGAAATATAATATGCATCTAGAACTGCAATTCTACATAATCCTATGAATCATGGGGTGGTCATTACAGAAGATTTATGAGTTATCGTAAATATTTTAGTTGATTTAATACTTACGTGAACTAAAACATGTAACGCTCTGACAGCTTGCATTCTTCACTATGAGTGTGAAGTATGTGGTTTCAATATATTTAAATCCTTTTATCAATGCAAAGAGAGATGACCCTGACGAGTCTTTGTTACCTGTAATAAGAACATGCACACATCTTGTAGAAACTCTGTATATTAATGGATGTAATCATTATCGAGAGAACTTTTCGTCGCAGGAGGAATTGGAAACATTTCAATTGAATTAATTTGGCGTTTTATCACCTGATGTATTCAATAATTTTGATTGTTTATCACTACAATTCCTAATTACTGATTAATTCTATGAAATGACCATTTAGGACATCTTTCTTCTAACGGTTGGTGGTATTATAACGCCTAGAAATCATACTAAAAGCAGGACCAATGTTTTGACGTTTTTTTGATTTTTTTTATATCTCATATAATATGTCTATCAGTGTCCATAATACCTCAAACTTTCTGAATAATTAGTGAGGGTTTACACCTTCCAAGTTTCTTGTACAAGACATTAAGATAAGTACTATTTATGTCTTGTACAAGAATTTTTCATATGTAAACACCCACATTTGAGCAACTTTTGTCAGAATTTATGTGACATAATATGTGATATTTTTCTTGCATGAGAATAGAGCCTGTTCTATTTTTTTCACAATTTCTTGGCTGTCAAATTACTGATAAGAAGTGTTTAATGGGAAAAACAGGTGTGGGAGAGGTAATTCAGGTACATTTTTTAAAAATTTGTACACACTGGCTTGGTCAAAGGACAAAGCTGACCAACTGATCAATTTATACCAAAAAAGGGAACATTTATATGATACAAGTGCAAAGTACTATCACACTGAATAAAAAAGAGAGTTTTTAAGATGAAATTTAAAAGCCATTTTAATATGTATTGGTCATTCAATTAAAGATTTTTCTAGATAAGAACACATTTTTTTAAAAACATAATCCATTAATTTCATATTTTCTTAAAAAATTCAGAAACTCGTCTGCATGCTAAAGACAATATTATGTGCTGAAGATATCTTCCCGCTATTTTGTGGTTAATTGTCAAAGCAATTGTTGCTAGATCTTGTGTAGAAAAATTTCTTGTACAAGTCATAACTTTGCCTTATCTTTAATGTCTTGTACAAGAAACTTGTTGTATGTAAACGAAGCCTTAGGAATCGGACCAGGCCGAGACAGTACCTGTATCATTTTTCAACACTTGAAAATTCAAGTAAAATGGCTGGTCTTGAAGTACTCCTTTCTTAACCTTATCTTTAGCATGGGAAGAGAGTTTGAAGGTTAGGAACTTACCAAAAGTAGGTGTTTCTTGTTCTGTTGCCTTCGCACAGCTGGCTATCGAGCTGTCAGTCAGGGCACTCCCGCCAAGCTGACGAAATTCCGGGACGGATTACACAACAATAAATTATATACCATCACAACAACACCCCCAAATTTATCATTGAAGGCATCAGACTAGGAGAGGAGTTGGTTTTGACCAAAGCAATGTTAGTATAGCATTAGCATAGATTTATGAAAATCTGAAGAGTTAGAACCTCACCATATTTACCTTTTGTGATTACAAATCACCTGGTGATATAAGAAGCCAACAGTATGAACCCTTTGGCTGGAACGGTGGTCAGTAAATCTCGATGAGCTAGATGCCTATTGCAACTTCGGTGGTGACTGTTACTTTGGATTGACTTTAGCAACTTGATGGTAACTGAGGATCGCTGAAGATATCTTGATGGAACATCTTAGGTCTCATTGGTCAAATGTATGCTTCGGAAGTGTGTTGACGTATTTATATACCTGGACTGAATTTGGTATGTTATGAAATCCAATAGAATTGGACAAAATATCCATTAAAGCATTCCTAGTCCATATAAATGGCATAATGTTCCAATATGGAATTTTTTATCCTTAAGAAATGGTCTGAATATCCTAAATGGAACTTTTAGGCAGCATTTTTCTTCAAGTATGAAAGTATGATTACGTATTTCTGGAAGGCCTATTCACCACACTGCAAGCAACCGTATTGTACTGGAACTGTTCCTGGTAGAAGTACAATTCATTGCCGACTGTAACCTTTAGTACCTTTTTAACACTGACATAGTAGTGTTCAGCTATACTCTAGGCTATTGTGTAGATCTGTCTTGGTGACGACTCTCCTGATCCCTGAAATGGAAAATATCGCGCATTTGACTCAAGGTCTGGCAAAACTCGTCAAAGTCTCGAAACACTGCAGCTTGGTCAGATGAGAATTTATCAACCGTGTTTGTGAATCCAAAGCACGTTCTTGGGAACACCTCCATCCATCTCTGAAATACATACTGATTCAACGAAGATTGATAGAGTGATTTGGCTGTACATACTTCTTTATGTAGTGTAGAAGCAATAAGAAGACTTCTGTGCCACACTCTGTTAATATTCCACACTAGTGAGTTTCTTATCGGTCAGATGTCTTTCATATTTGGCTTTTAATTCCTTTGATACTTCAGCTTTGTTATGATTTTGATTTTCATGTTCCATACAAGTATCGCATCTGTCTTTCTTAGGCACATAAAAGTCAATATTAAATTCCGTGTTAAATATCTGCCTATAGTGATGAATTGGCAAAGCAACTACAGAAGTTTTTTCACAATCTTCTTTATACAAACTATACATTTTAGCCAAGTTTAGCCCTGCCTCTAAATAATCCTTTGTTGTATTAGCTCAACAGTAATGGGAAGGCATTTTGGGGAAAGACTTAATGTGATTTCTTATTTTATCTTTGTCAGTTTCACTTGTTCTCTTGATTGTCTTTTTCCCTCTTTTGTCTTCAAATTC